>VOPJ01013077.1:0-17500 GCA_014673585.1 Semibalanus balanoides | reverse complement strand
ACCCAACGAATGTCATGCATCATATACATAAATATCATGTAGCATTATAACGTATGCGAGAATCACAGGCAGCGCACCGAACAGCCCTCACATATTGTGTTAAGCCATTAAACAAACCAGATGCTAGATCAAAATGTATATTCTGAATGGGTATAGAATCTCGGTATTGATCATGATCAGCAGGGACCTTCACACTCATAGGTACGCGGTACAAGGAGATACGGGGTAAATGGTAAAAGGTACGGGATACAAGGTACGGGGTGAAAGGTATAGAGTAAAAGGTATAGAGTAAAATATATAAAGTGAAAGGTATAGAGTAAAATATATAGAGTAAAAGGTATATATTAAAAGGTACGTGGTACAAGGTGCGTGGTACAAGGTACGGGGTACAAGGTACAAGGTATGAGGTACAAGGTACGGGGTACAAGGTACGGGGTACACGGTACGGTGTACAAGGTATGGGGTACAAGGTACGGGGTACAAGGTATGGGGTACGGGGTACAAGGTAAGGGGTAAAGGTACGGAGAACAAGGTACGGGGAACAAGGTACGGGGTACAATGTACGGGGTACAAGGTACGAGAATAAAGGTACGCGGTACAGGTAAGGGGTAAAGTTACGCGGAACAAGGTTACGGGAACCAGGTACGGGGAAACAAGGTACGGGCGTACAATGTACGGCGGTACAATGTAACGGGTTACAATGACGGGTTTTCAATGCCGGGGGGCACAATGCCGGGGTACAATTGTACTGGGTCAATGTACTGGGTACAATGTACGGGGTACAATATCTACGGAGGTACAATGTACGGGGTTACAATTGTACGGGGTACAATGTACGGGGTACAATGCACGGGGTACCCAATGTACGGGGTTACAATGTATCGGCGTACAATTACGGGTACAATGCTACGGGTTCAATGTACGGGGTACAATGTACGGAGTACAAATTGTACGGGCCGGTACATGTACGGGGACAATGTACGGAGTACAATGTTACGTTGGTTACCAATGTACGGGTACAATACAACGGGATTATTGTACGGGTACAGTGTGGGGTACAGTGTACTGGGTAAAGTGTACGGGGTTAAGTGTACGGGTACAATGTACGGGGTAAAATGTACGAGGTACGATGTACGAGGTACAATGTACGGGGTACAATGTACGGGGCATTATGTACGGGGCATTATGTACGGGGTTTAATGTACGGGGTTTAATGTACGGGTTTTAATGTACGGGGTTTAATGTAGGGGGTGCAATATACGGGGTACAATGCACGGGGTACAATGTACGGGGTACAATGTACGGGGTACAATGTACGGGGTACAATGTACAGGGTACAATGTACGGGGTACAATGTACGGGGTACAGTGTACGGGGTACAATGTACGGGGTACAATGTACGGGGTACAATGTACGGGGTACAATGTACGAGGTAAAGTGAACGGGGTACAATGTACGAGGTACAATGTACGAAGTACAATGTACGAAGTACAATGTACGAAGTACAATGTACGGGGTACAATGTACGGGGTACAAATTACAATGTACGGGGTACAATGTACGAGGTAAAGTGCACGGGGGAAATGTACGGGGTACAATGTACGGGGTATGGAGCAGGTACAGGATAACGGGTAGGCGGCGGATGTTGCCGGGTGATGCGGTGTCCGTTGGTTCTGGCCTCAGGCTGTCGCGGTCAGAGGAGTGTGGCAGCTAGCCTCAATGCCCGCCACTGCACTTACGTGTCCGTTCTTGAGTCCGACCAGCAGGCACTCTCTGTCTGCCGGGCCGCCGATCACCTTAATGTAGCGGATCATCGAGTCCATCACCCACTCCCGCTCCCGCTCGCCGGACAGGTTCAGACACTGCAGCCGCCGGTCCTGAGACAGCAGACACACACGGTCACCAGACAGGTTCAGACACTGCAGCCGCGGTCCTGAGACAGCGAACACACACCGGCCACCCAGAACAGGTTCAGATCACTGCAGCAGCGGTCCTGAGACAGCAGACACACACGGGTCACCAGACAGGTCAGACACTGCAGCCGCCGTCCTCGAGACGCAGACCACACACGGTTCACCAGACAGGTTCAGACACTGCAGCCGGCCGGTCTGAGACAGCAGGGACAAACACCGGTCACCAGCGGTTCAGACACTGCCAGCCGCTGGTCCTGAGGGACAGCAGACACACACGGTCACCGGACAGGTTCAGACACTTGCAGCCGCCGCGGTCCTGAGACAGCAAGACACACACGGTCACCAGACAGGTCAGACACTGCAGCCGCCGGTCCTGAGACGCAGAACACACGGTCACCAGACAGGTTCATACACGTGCAGCCGCCGCGTCTGAGACAGCAGACAACCACACGGTCACCAGACAGGTGCAGACACTGCAGCCGGCCGGTCCTTGAGACAGCAGACACACACGGTGCACCAGACAGGTGCAGCACTGCAGCCGCCGGTCTGAGAAGCAGACACACACGGTCACAAACAGTTCAGGACACTGCAGCGCCGGTCTGAGACAGCAGAACACACACGGTCACCAAACAGGTTCAGACACTGCAGCTAGCCGGCGTCCTGAGACAGCAGACACCACACGGTTCACCGGACAGCGTTCAGCCACTTGCAGCCGCCGGTTTCCTGAGACCAGGGGGGGGGGCAGACCACCACGGTCACCAGACAGGTCAGAGCGCCGGTCCTGAGGACAAGGCAGGACACACACGGTCACCAAAGGTTCAACACTGCAGCCGCCGGTTCCTGAGAACAGCAGACACACACGGTCACCATACAGGTTCAGAACTGCAGCCGCCGGGTCCTGGAGACCAGCAGACACACACGGTCACCAAACAGGTTCAGACACTGCAGCCGCCGGTCCTGAGACAGCAGACACAGACGGTCACCAGACAGGTTCAGACACTGCAGCAGCCGGTCCTGAGACAGCAGACACACACGGTCACCAGACAGGTTCAGACACTGCAGCCGCCGGTCCTGAGACAGCAGGACAACCCACGGTCACCAGGACACGGTTCAGAGCCGCCGGTCTGATACAGCAGACACACACGGTCACCAGACAGGTTCAGCACTGTAGCCGCCCGGTCCTGAGGGACAGCAGACACACACGGGTCACCAGACAGGTTAGACACTGCATCCCCGGTCCCTGAGACAGCAGCCACACCACGGTCACCAGACAGTCAGACACTGCGCCGCCAGGTCCTGGACACAGGACACACACGGTCACCAGAAGGTTCAGACACTTGCAGCGCCGTCCTGAGGACAGCAGACACACACGTCACCAGGACAGGTTCAGACACTGCAGCGCCGGTCCTTGAGACAGCAGACACACACGGGTCACCAGGACAGGTTCAGAGCCGCCGCGTCCTGAGACAGCACGACACACACGGCACCAAGACAGGTTCAGACACTGTAGCCGCCGGTTCCTGAGACAGCAGACACACACGGTCACCAGACAGTTCGACACTTGCAGCCGCCGGTCCTGAGACAGCAGACACACACGTCACCAAACAGGTTCAGACATGGCAGGCGCCTGGTTCTGAGACAACAGACACACACGGTCACCAACAGGTTCAGACACTGCAGCCGCCGGTCCTGAGACAGCAGACACACACGGTCACCAAACAGGTTCAGAGCCGCCGGTCCTGACTGATACAGCAGATAGAAGTGTGGTACACTGGACCGGACTGACCTGACAGAGTACCAGGTGGTACAGCAGATAGAAGTGTGGTACACTGGACCAGACTGACCTGACAGAGTACCAGGTGGTTGGCGCAGATGACCAGCAGACTGCACTCGAGCTTCTGGTTGAGCTTCTCCTTGACGCGGTAGTGCATGTCGGTCGAGTCTCCGGTGTACAGCTCGTAGATGATGACTCGCTCTGGCAGCTGGACCTGCGTCCCCACCACAGGCCGGAGGAGCAGGAGCCACATACGTCATACGCACGACCACAGTCACCGACGGGCAGACGCAGGCACATCCGTCACTACAAAGTTAGGCAGTTTGTAGGTACTAATTCGACATCCCGTGCATTACACCACCGAAACCCACAAATGTTACCTATCCAAGATAAAAATGCCGCAGTATTATTCTATATCTTATTGGTAAGCATATTTAATCAGCAATATATCGCCACACAAAGTGGGCATAAGTGGGCAGGAGGGCAGCCAACAATCAATCAATGCGGTTGACCACACCAGTCCGGACTGATCATTGTGGCAGCGCCTGTAGTCAGCCGCTTTATATAAGTTAAGCGGCATGATAGTCGTTGATGGCTCTGGTTTCATAATACAAAGCTAAGCAGAGCTGTGTCTGTCCCCAACAAATATGCAATGGACTTCCAGCTTAACAGATAATGTACCTCCTTACGCCAGACAGAACCGGAGAGGGATCTGTAGTTACGTGCAGCGCAATGACGTCACGCGGGCGCCCCGTGCTTGGTCCTGATTAAAGGGACACTGCCACCTTAACATTATATTTGAGATGAGATAGCCATTTTGGCTGCTTGGCATTGCAATTATGTATGGTATAAGTTAAAACAACCACTGAGGTCGAATTCACTAGAGAAATTTCGAGTGGTTTGATATGTGACATCTGTAACATTCCTTGAGTCCCTAAGTATTGAATTGGGCACTCCTGATTCGAGCGTCTTGTCTCTCTTTTACTAAAGTTCGTTGGGGATGTACAGTCCGCCTTGATTTTACGTTTGGCCATACATTAGCCATACACTAGTCGATACTGTTGGCTGGCGTAGAGGTTTTTATTTTTTCCCAATTCCTTCATATGACGTCTCAGCCAACAATATTAAAACGCGATTTTCATGATTTGGAGCATGTGTTGTGAGAAACAAATGTCATAATCGTGTTCAGCAGCAATTACTTCATATTTTACACCACAATTGGCGTACATTTGAGAACTTTTTGGAAGGTGGCAGTGTCCCTTTAATAGCACCGCACCAGAAGTCACACCACACCACACCACCCGGCGCCACCGCCACGTCTCAGCCGCTCCGGTAACGGCCCTCTGCCAGCGAAGCAGCACGTACCGCCAGCCGCGTCTTGTAGAGCGCGATCTTCTTCACCATGTCGCGGCACTTGATGCGCACCTTCTGTTCGGTGATCAGGTGCTCGATGATGACGTCAGTCATGTTCTCCCTGTGCAGCAGACACACAGCTGACGTGTGACGTCATATGACAGCCGGCCGGCGGCCAGCCAGGCACGTCATATTGTCACGGCTGGCCCACACAGATACGGGCCATTCACACGGCTGACTACGCGTCAGTTAGGATATCTCACTGAGGGTAATCCCCAGACATGATGATGCCACTGTGACCTCGCTCACGTCAGCTAAATATCCAGCAGTGTCATACCGATCCTGTACAGACAGCTAAGACAGTGTGGGCACAGCTGCGGCGGCGCGCTGTAGAGGTCTGAAGAACCTCAGCCATCGAGGCGCCCGGAAACCCAACTCCTGCTGATCACCTTGCAGCGGCCGAGTAGCAGGACAGCAGCTGACCCACCTGAAGGCGTACCGCTCCCGGTGCAGGCCGTGGACCGTGCTGAACACCAGCTGGTAGTAGGCTATGGTGCCGTCGTTGCAGCCACAGGCCTGCCGAGGTCGGCAGAGCAGAAATGACCCAGTGTTCCATGGTTGCGATTAACCAAAAAGATGGGCTGCATGGCGCAGTCGCAGTCAAATCACTCCGAATTACACTGCTGATCCGTTTCAGTATAAAATAAACCAGTACGCACAATCATAAACAAAGTGATTGGTATAGACTTTCGATAAGAACGAAAATGGGTATAAAGAACACAAAGCATATAAGTCGCCATTCCAATATCGACCTTAAAATCCGACATACAATGGCCAACAGACGCGCGGTTACAGATCAGAATCGGCGACACCATGCCAGCGGCGGGGCCATGCCCAGCTGGCGTCGGGGGGCGCTTACCACATAGTTGCTGTCGGGCCGCGGCGCGGCACACCACACCCACGACTCCTGAGAGCCGATCGTGTCCAGCCGGATGCCCTCCTTAGTGTAGAGCACACACTCGCGGTTCGAGCCGCCCATCAGGATGTACTGGCCCAACGGGAAAAACATCATCGCGCAGGGGTCGAACCGCAGCTGGCGCTCCTTGCCGATCTGTCGGAACGTCCAGTTATAGGCGGTGAGAGGCATGTGGTGAGAGGCATGTGGTGAGAGGCATGTGATGAGAGGCATGTGGTGAGAGGCATGTGGTGAGAGGCATGTGGTGACAGGCATGCGGTGACAGGCATGTGGTGAGAGGCATGTGGTGAGAGGCATGTGGTGAGAGGAATGTGGTGAGGCATGTGGTGAGGCATGTGGTGAGAGGCATGTGGTGAGAGGCATGTGGTGAGGCATGTGGTGAGGAATGTGGTGAGAGGCACGACCATCTGGATATGAACTTATGGAATCACAAACAGCATACAAACCAGCCACTGGTCACTGGTCTGTAATGGCAGAGTTCAGGTCAGTCACCGAACTATAACACTATAACAGTGTATGAACACCAGATATCACTACCCTTACCAGTCTGTATGAAACAGAATACAGCCGGTGGGCCGCAGCGGGATCACCTCAGACGCAGGACGGTCACAGCAGGCGGCTCTCAGTAGCAGCAGCCGTACTGCAGCAGCTCACCTCGGCCACCTTGAAGTCCTTTGTGTAGACCGAGTAGAAGGAGAGCGCCTGACCCCAGTCGGCCACGGACAGCACCTCATACGCCTCTTCACGCACCGGCGCAAAGTGCACACGCCAGACGGGCGAGCTGCTGCCGCCCGGACGCTCGATCCTCGCCTTCTCCTCGCCTTGCTGCCGATCACCCGTCACAGCGGAGAGCACCGATCACAGCGGGGAACACCAGTCACAGCGGGGAACACCAGTCACAGCGGGGAACACCGGTCACAGCGGGGAGCACCGGTCACAGCGGGGAGCACCGGTCACAGCGGGGAACACCGGTCACAGCGGGGAACACCGGTCACAGCGGGGAGCACCGGTCACAGCGGGGGGCACCGGTCACAGCGGGGGACACCGGTCACAGCGGGGAACACCGGTCACAGCGGGGAGCACCGGTCACAGCGGGGAACACCAGTCACAGACGCAGACGGCGTGAAAAGACCACGATAGTGCACAAAACATCGGCGGACGGCACGTTGGCCCAATGTCACCGCAGCGATACACATCAAATCCAAATACCAGCTGCGTCTTTGACCCCCGGAAATATTTAACTGATTATAAGTTTGATGAGTAAACTTCTCTTGACACACTGATGGTAAGCAGGTTCTCGTGCAATGCTTAATCAGTTAACGATCATACATATTGTCCAATCGACGTTTCTGCCCCCCCCCCCCCCCCCACCGTCACGGGACGACAGTCAGCTGCCGACTGACCTTGTTCCTGATGGAGACAGTGCCGTTCATGAGTCCGAGCGCGATGAGCAGGCCGTCGGTGGTCCAGGTGCAGCCATTGACGCGGCTGGGCATGCTGTACTTGGTGACGTTCTTCTGCTCCGGCGACCACAGGCCGAAGTCGGACAGCGAGCACGACACCAGCATCAGGCTCAAAGGGTTGTATGAGATACACTGCACCGGGTCCTTATGTCTGTCCAGACAGCAGACAACACACAGACAAATCAGACTGAGCGGGAGATACGCTGCACCGGGTCCTTATGTCTGTCCAGACAGCAGACAACACACAGACACATCAGACTGAGCGGGAGATACACTGCACCGGGTCCTTATGTCTGCCCAGACAGCAGACAACACACAGACACATCAGACTGAGCGGGAGATACACTAGTGCACCGGGTCCTTATGTCTGCCCAGACAGCAGACAACACACAGACACATCAGACTGAGCGTGCTGCAGGAGTGACGCACCGGAGCCCGGCCCATGTCTCTGACGTCAGGCACGTCACATCACTCAGATGGCGGTCACGTCAGGCACGTCACATCACTCAGATGGCGGTCACGTCAGGCGCGTCACATCACTCAGATGGCGGTCACGTCAGGCGCGTCACATCACTCAGATGTCTCTCACGGCACTCAGATGTCTCTCACGTCAGGCGCGTCACATCACTCAGATGGCGGTCACGTCAGGCGCGTCACTCGGCCAGGCGTACTCAGACTGTACCCGGAGGCACCACTACTCACGTGTAGCGGAGGATGCCCTCGATCTGGCACACTCCGTTCTCCACCTTGACGCCCTTGGTAGCCCAGATGATGACGCTCTTGTCCTGGCTGCCTGACGCGAACCGCTTGCCATCGCGGCTGTAGGCGACACAGTACACGTTGCCCGTGTGGCCTGCAACAACAGTCANGCCGTCTACGGTGTCGTACACCAGTGGTTACCTTTCAGAGGCTGTATTAGTGAGCCGTCTACGGTGTCGTACACCAGTACACGGTTTCCGGCCGCCACCACCAGCATCGAGCCGTCCGGGTGGAAGCACATGTCGTGAATCCTGTCATCACACAGCAGCTCGTGAGAGGCATCGTATACAGTGGTGACATCGAATATTTCGCTCAACAGTTCCTGAATGTGATGCACAATGTCAATTGCAAACCCACAAAGATTAAGCAATGTTTCAATTAACTGTACAATGTACATTTCACATGCTGAATGAGGTGCATATTGTGTCATAAGACTTAACTTGGCTGTATAAAGAAATTAAGATAGGCAATGTCTCAGAAAGTATACCGTATACGCTTATGCTCCAAACTATTACACAGCCTAATAGCAATTAAAGTAACTCACGGTTGTTCATTTTTGTCTTTATCGTGGACTTTGTCCACCCACGTTGTCACCGAACGCATTTTGTCGCGTCAGTCTTCTTGTGCGCTTCTACCTCGCCGTTATCAGCATTTTAAAGCACTGAAATATATAAATATATTATGCTGTATTTTTAGAGCCAGCTGTGAAAACTTATTGCATACATTGTATACACACATTGTATAACTAACAATAACATGGATAAGACTAAGAGACTACCTGGATAAGTCACTCCCCCCGCCATTCTTTGATCCTTGCGACACCGCGACTGCGGTTGTTGCCACCTTGCGGCGAAACTGCGAACTAAGAACGTACACGACACTCCGCTGGCTGGCTAATACTGAGGCGCTGCGGTGGGGGCGAGGATTACGCCCGCTGCTAAATGCGTATTTTTCGAAAATTGTTTCTGGTTACGTGCTTCGTATGAGCCTCAAGCTCAAAGTATTCCTGAAGACATTGCACGTCGCCAGAAGTGCAGCACACGACTGTAACGATGATAGATCAAGAGTTATTCACCTGCGATAACGGGCTCCTACCAGGAACGGGCCCGCATCAACAATTTGCAAGTACCGGGCCCTGTTGTGACCGAACCCTCGACATGTCCGGGTCCCATATCACGTCTCTGCCAGGACCGTGCCCCTGCTTCGATTGGACCTGACCAAGATGCATGTATACTTTGTATACTTAACGAATATGTTAAAGTATAATAAACTTGTTGATGATGATTATGATGAAGAGCAGACCCCTACCAGAAACTGGCCCGTATCAAGAATATGCAAGGACCGGGCTCTGTCATGACCAAGCCCTCGTACTGACCAGACCCCATTTCACACCTCCGCCAGCACTGGGCCCCTGCCTCGATCGGGCCCCTACCAGGAACGGGCCCCTATCAGGAGGGGACCCATATAAGTTTGCAAGACGTGGGCCCTGTTGTGTCCGGGCCCAATATCACGCCTTTGCCAGCACTGGGCCCCTGCCTCGATCGAACCTGACCAAGATCGGGCGCCTCCTAGTAAGGGACCAGTATTAAGAATATGCCAGGACCGGGCACTGCTGTGACCGGGCCCTTGGCCTGACCGGGCCCCATGCCACGCCTTTGCCAGCACTGGCCCCTGCCTCGATCGGGCCTGACCAAGACCGGGCCTCTACCAGAAATGGGCCCGCTTCAAGAATATGCAGGGACCGGGCCTTCGTCCTGATCAGGCCCCATATCACGCCTTTGCCAGCACCGGGCCCCTACCTCAGTCAGGCCTTACCTAGACCGGGCCCCTGTCAGGTATGGGCCAGAATACGGGTTCTTTTGATGCGCGCCCCCTCAGCAATTTCGGGGGTCAGCTGACCCATTTGACCCCTCCCCCCTGTGTGCGCTACTGATTTTTGTAACTTGTATGTTTCGAGTTTCGTTACTTGTATGTTACATGTTTCGAGTCTCATGTCATTTTTTTTTGCATTTTACTTGACGAAAGCATCATAAGTGGCTAGCCACACGAAAGACATCACTCATCACTGGCTTGTTGGACATCCATAACAAGATGACAGCATTAAACCTATAGAATAATTGAATCTTCCCAGTGGCAGGATTGAATCCCATGGGCTGTCCCACAGCCCATGGGCCCATGGGCTGTGACCGGCGAGCGGTCACGGCATGTATCGCAGGTGAATAACTCTGGATCTATCATCGTTACGACCGTGTGCTGTACTTCGGACGACGCACAATGTATTCAGGAATACTTTGAGAACCATGTGAAGCACCTACCCAGAAGCAATTTTCTAAAAAATGCGCATTTAGCAGCGGGCGTAATCCCCGCCCCCACCGCAGCGGCGGTGTGTCGTGTACGTTATTAGTTCGCAGTTTCGCCGCAAGGTGGTCACCACACAGTCGCGGTGTCGCAAGGATGCCGGGAGCGACTTTCCAGGCAGTCTCTAATCTCTTATCTATGACTAAAATACATGACGAAGAGATGTCCACTGTTTCCTACAAAGACACCGAACTTCTGCGTCGGTGAGTGGGTCCGGTACCAGCTCAGGCATAAGCCGAGGAAGAGCCGGTCACGATACTCAGTACCTACTCAGATCATTGGAGGGCGAGGCCTCAACAGCTTCCTGTTGACAGGCGGAACGCTGAAACACACTGAACATCTCACACGTGGGACCACCACGTCGCCAGCGGAGCAGGAGATACCGCAGCTGCCGGCAGAGCTGCGAACGTTGGAACTGCCAGCAGAGCTGGGGACGCTGGAGTTGCCGGAGCAGCTGGAGATATAGCAGCTGCCGGAAGAGCTGGGGACGCTGGAGCTGCTAGTGGAGCTGGGGACGTTGGAGCTGCCGGAGCAGCTGGAGATATAGCAGCTGCCGGAACAGCTGGGGACGCTGGAGTTGCCAGTGGAGCTGGGGACGCTGGAGCTGCCGGAGGAGCTGGAGATATAGCAGCTGCCGGAGGAGCTAGGGACGTTGGAGCTACAGGAGATAGGAGCGTTTGAGCTGCCGGGGCAGCTGGGAACAGCAGAGGATACCGGCCACTGGAGTGACACCTGTCAGAGGCGTGGGAGGAGTCCGGAGTCGAGCCGGTAATGTAAGCTGGCGGCGAACGAAGGTGGCCGCTAGCGACACACGGTGACGTATGGTTCAACCAAGCAGCCGACCTTGGGTGCGAGTGATAGCTGGACAACCGAGTAATACCAAACACGAAGCAGATGCGTCATTGACCCATTGATGATGATGATGATGATGATGATGATGATGATTTGGGTTTAAGGGCGCCGCAGCTGCTAGGCTACGTGGCGCCCAGGCCGGAATCTTACCTACTGTACTTGAGTACAGGTAGTTATTTGTTATTGTTATAGTGTCAGGCAAAGTGCGTTCGTCAGTAATAGTGAAGCAAATATAGTAGGTAAATTACGATGTCTGACATCTAGTGGCAATCACTATCAGTCATAGAAAAGGAGACACCGATTTGAGACAAGCTGGTTTCTCATGCCCCTAGGAGTGTTTTTGTGGGTTTGAAGCAGGCGGAGGTGAGGACCGGGAAGTCAACTGGCAAGACCAAATCAGACTGTGATTGCTCTCAGACTCTCAGTAAGAGATATTACAGCTAGTATATCTCCAGATTCATAATTCCATTTGAACCTGTTTTATGCTGCTGATTTTTTTTAAAATATCTGAGTAAGTTGCTAGTTAGGCTGCACAATTCATGTTTCCAACAGCACAACTGAGTATAGATGATGCTAGCATGTTTATTTTTTCCACTGTAAATGCTCATTTTTAGCCAAAATTTTCCACTTTGCACCCCAGCCCCAGCATATGTTTATTCTGAATACCAACAGACTTATATTTCCTTAAAAAATACATTATAAAACTGGGAAATACTTTGAAACTTCACAAACCGTTTATCAACGTCCTAGACGTACCTTAAGCAATTTGTAACTGGTGGTTGACAAAGATACATCAAGTTTTCAACAGAATTATAAGATGTCATTCACTCAAGGTCTACACTCAACAAGCATTTTGCAAGAGCTGCCAAGACTGCCAGCATGGATCATTGTAGGTCAGACATAGTTCACTCAATGTTCAAGCTGTCAATAATTTGTATTGGAATGGGTTTCCTGCTATATATTCACCAGTTAACCCCGGCATGACTGGGGAGGGGCGTCTAACACCCCCCCCCCCCCTCCCCTGACCAATTGCCATGATAACTAAAAAACGATTAGCGCTATCAACGTAAAACTTCGGGTACCTTCCTCAACATCAATTTCACGTCTTTTGTGCAAAAATGAAGCAATTTCGTTCATATTTTTTCAGATATAGCCATATTTAACAGAAGATCTGGATTTGACACGAAATAAGGGCACTGCAGTAAGGGGCCGAAAATGTAATTCTAGCATCACGAAATCGCGAAACATGGATGCCATCCCAGATAAATATGTTCGGCAAACCAGAAGTGTCTGATCTGCAATGCGAACAAACACAGACGTGTAGAGAAATTAACGGGCTAGCGTATGCAATGCAAGTCTGAGACTAGCGCGTAGTGAGTGCAAGAATTAATCGCTATATAAACGCAAATTTGTGGTTTTATGACGTCTTTCACGATTAATGTTACTGTTCCGAACCTATGGGACGTGAATAGATTAAACAAACGTAATTGTGAAAAAGTGTACCGTCTCTATAACCCATGTGAAATCAAAAGTTTCAAAAGTTTCCAAACAAAAGTTTTGAACAAAAGTTAAATATATATATATATATATATATACATATTCCAGTGCTAAAATATACCTGTGCTATAAACACTGACTATTTTAGAAGAATTGTATGATTACACCGCTATACCGTCAAAATCGGAGTGTTGAAGACAACAAAATTATATATCTGAAAAGCACAATCAATTCTGACCAATATCTATCAAAAACGTATTCATATTTATGAACATAAAGGTTGAAAAAACAGCTTTACTAAAACGCTGTAACGCCAATTTCGGTCGGGATAATTTACGTCGGCAAAACTTTCATTAGCACAGCAATACATTTTCGGCCCCTTACTGCAGTGGTCTGATTTTCGTGTCAAATCCAGGTCTACTGTTATCTATGATATAGCAAATTTCGTGACGTCACTCAACACGATTTTGACACCAAAATCAGCTAAACTTTTACATACCGTGCAAAGGCAATATTAGGTTTAGGTTTGGTTTAGGTTTGGCTTGTGGGCTGGGTTTAGACAAGGTCTATTCAGTGCCCACATCTTGATTATCATATGAACAGTCTTGATCGGGTGCAGGTGTGTATCATTCTGTCCTGAGGTCGGGTCAAGACGATTTTTGAAAGCTTGTTGGTGGATGTTGCTGCACAACCTCTTCTGGTAGCTCATTCCAGGGTGTCACCACTCTGTTGGGCAAAGAACTTGGTCGTAGTCTGGTTGGTGGATCTTCTCTTCGGCTGAGAGGGGTGCCCTCGGGTTCTTCATCTAGTCTTCTCGAAAAACTGGTTGGGATCGACAGCAACTTTTCCCAGTTCAAAATTTTATATGTCTCGATCACTATCTCTCCTTAGTCGATTTCCCATACTCGGGATCCCAAGTACTTTCAGACGTTCTGGAATACGGTAGTGCCTAATCTCACGCACCAAGTTTAGTCGCTCGGTACGTTTGTACTTTTTCCAGGGCTCTAAAATCTATGTTTACTGACCATAGATGGGTCCGACGGCTGACAGGCCGAAATCTAGTGTGGGCGCACCAATAAGTTGTATAAATACCTTGAAGTTGGACTGGTTGAGCTGCTGAAGGCCATTCTTAAAAGTCCCAGGTGAGGACATTGCCTTGTCGCCGCCAAGTGGGCAGTGCTTGGTGCCTTTAGTGTATTTGTAACAGTCACCCGCAGGTCCCGTCAGTGTGGTTTCCTCCAGTACTATCTCGTTGTTTGCGTTGCCTCAGTGTGGGTATTCGTTATGTGCCATTAGGATGAACCGCGAGTGCATATCTTGCACTGGCAACATTAAAATTTGAGGAGCCGACTCCTAGACCAGTTGCCCAGTTGTGTCAAGTCATCTTGCTAGAGGCCAGGGAATCACATTGTCTTGAATGCGTACGTACAATTTTGATGAGTCATCGTGCAAACATTTTCATGTTACTGTTTACCAATGCGGAAGTTCTTTCACATAGTTGATGAATGAATGTTGGGCCCAACACAGAACCCTGGTGGGACCCCACTGCTGGAACTTTTGGCAATGCCTTGAGAGGCTTTCCCATGGCAACCTGTTGAAAGCGGATCTTGAAGAAGTCACAAACCGCAATTCAGAACTTGACCTGAATTCCATATGCACTAAAGCTTTCCTTTCTAATCTTGCTGTGCGGCACGGTGTCGAAAGCTTTCTGGTATCTAAATAGGCAAACATCTAGTGCATTCCTTCATCTAGTGATTCTGTCCAATCTCAAGAGCCTCAAGCGAAGTTCGTTTGACACGATTTTCTTTTCATGAACCCATGTTTGTTTTGGAATCAGAGTCATTTATTTCAAGTGTTGGGATATGTGCTTCGCGTATTATGCGCTCTAAAAACCTTTACAGGCCTGGCTGGTCAAACTAAAGGCGGTAGTTACCTGGCTTCTTTCCTGCGACCCTTTAACTGAAATTGGCGTGATTTGGCATGCTTCTGCCAGCTCTTGGTAGCTTCCTCAGTCACAATAGTCTTCTGAAAACAGTGACTCAGTGGCACGGCCCAACTGGTTTGCACACATCTTCGAGGAGTATAGTCGGTTATGCCGTCAGTTTTCCTGCTGCCTTATTACATCTAGGTCGTCAATTCGATTTGTATACCTCGCTTGGATGTTATTGTATGTCTACTGAAGGACACAATCAGCCCGCAACTCTGTCGGAAACTCAGTAACTTTCTGGGCCTTCTTCAAGCAAATACACTCTGGAAAAACTTGTTGAGAATATCTGCTGTATCTGTTCATTTGTGTGAGCTCCCTGCTTTCGTTCTCAAGGAGATCCAAACAAGCTGCTTTTATTTCGGTTGTGACAGTAACTTAATGAGTCTTTTGGGTTCTGCTTGATGCTTCCGTAGTATGTTGTCCTCATGCTGGTATCGTGCATCCCCTTAATGGCTTGGTGTTAGTCTGTCCTTTGTGAGGCATACTTCCGGTAATGCTTCTGAAGATTTGTTTTCTGTACTCTTTCGCATGTTGCATTTGCTTGAGCGCTTAACTTCTTTTTTCATTGTCTTGTCCACCAGGGGGTGTTGGAGCGATAGATCCGCTTCACCTTGGTGTGGGTACATGACGCTCAATGCTATTTATTGACTACATTCTTGATTTTCCCCCAAGCGTCATCAACATCCATGTTCTCGAGGATAGTCCAATCCACTAAGCAAAATACAATAATATGATAAGCAAAATACAATAAAAAATAAAATAAAAAAGATTGCAGATAACAAGGACTACAAAAGAGCAGTCTCGGTTTTTTAATTTTTGTTTCTGACCCCCAAAAATAAAAAAACATGTTTTGTTCTAATGAACACCAAAACAAAATTTCAAAGATTTTGAAAAACCGGAAGATATGTCAAAAAACTACATGCGAACAACTACCATACTAAATTTCAAAACGATATCATTTTTGACTGAGTGATCCATTTACAGCGCTAGTAACTGATGACGTCATATTCTTTGTTGCGTTTTGTTTTTGCTTTTATTGACAAGATACAGACAAACAAAAGACAGCACGGTATCGCTGAGACAAAACTTGTCCAAAAAGATGCCTTTTTATTTATATTTATCGCTTTAAAATTGTACATTTTATACCTTACTGTTTTATCTTGTACATAGTCTGGTGGTAAAAGGAGTACCACTATCGCTTTTTACGCGTAAAATGATCCATATAACATGTGTTGCAGGACCTTCGTAGATATTTTGTATAAAGTGACCTTTTGTGACCTGACCTTGTCCTTTGATCTTTGACAATAATCTCATTTTCGATCATGAGGGATGTGCATCATACGTTTACGGTTTAACCCGGCATTGACTGGGGAAGGGCATTTTAACGCCCGGCATTTAACCTGCCGTTTTTCGTCATAACTCGAACACGATTATCGCTATCAACGTGAAACTTCGGATACCTTATTCTACATCAATTGCACGTATTTTGTGCGAAAATGAAGCAATTTCGTTGTTAATTTATTGAGATATAGCGAACTTAGTGACGTCACTACACGCGGTTTTTGCACATAAATCAGCTTAACTTTAACAGACCGTACAAAGGCAATAAAATAAACAAAATGCAAAAAAATGATAAAGATTGCAAATAATAAGGGCTACAAAATGGCAATTTCAGACTTAAAAAATTTGTGCGTTTTTGACCACCAAAATTTCAAAAAAATTGGGGGGAAATGACTAAAATCAAAACGTTATAAGATTTTGAAGACAAAAAAGTGAAGAAATGTCAGAGAACTATATTGTTTGTTAATTGGGGTTTTTGGGCACGCCAACAAAGATAACTATATGCAAACAACTTACATACCAAATTTCAAAATGATTATTACGATATAATTATTTTTGACTGAGTGATCGCATTTAAAGTGCTGGTGACTGATGTCATAAATTTAATTTTTTTAGACAAGATACACAAAAATAAATGACAGCACTATACTTCTGAGACTAAACTGGTCTAAAAACATGCCTTTTGGCTTTATATTTATCAATTAAAAAAAACATTTTCTGACCTTGACTTTTTCAGCATAAAAAACTTGACCTTATTAGTGGCAGGGGGCACATTTTGCCCACCCCTCTTGTTTGTTTTTTAGATATCTCCGAAACGGCTATGAGTAGGCTTATGAAACTTCGGGACTTTTCCTAAAATTGATTTTTACATCTGGATTCAAAAAATTAGTTTCTGACTTGAACAGAGACGGTTCCAGGGCCAAGTTTAAGGAGGATTTTTCAGCGACATTTGGCGATAATACGGAAATGCGATCTTCACGGATTCTTCCTAACTGCCTCAAGTAGAGAGTTGCATAGGTTTCCGGTGATTGGAAATAGTAAAATTAGTTGATGGTATGATATTATAGTATTTTTTACCGGAGAGGCGGTTTCAGGTACTTAAAAAGGGGGATTTCCAAAAAGTATGAAACGCCTAGCTGGCAGTCAATAAAGCTATGCAAATTGCGTTTATAGGCATTGAAGATGCTGAAAGATAGTTTCTCCTTCTAATATTTGCATAATTTATTA
>VOPJ01013071.1:0-12714 GCA_014673585.1 Semibalanus balanoides | reverse complement strand
GTTTTTACATGTATTCATATTTGTATTTTATATGCATTTGTATTCGCATTTTACATGTATTTGTATTTAATGTTTATTTTTACGTATCTTTATATTTTTATTTTGTATATGTATTTTTATTTTCATCCTTTATTTTGTACATATTTTAATCTTATCTGACTTCACATGTTAGTGAGCGTGTCAACCCGGTGGTGATATTTATCAATAAACAATAAACAAGTGCGTTTTTGGTAATTGAGTCTAGGAACAGGGCTTTTCCCAGATATTCTTGATATCAAATGAATTTTTATGAATTAATGTGCAACTATCTGCTCTTACAATGCAAAATTTCCCGTTAGTTTTTTTTTGTATAATAAAATTAATAAACACATATTACCGGGTAATACCGGGTACTACCGGGTACTACCGGATACGACCGGGTACAAATAAATCCTTCGTGAAAACGGCTATTACAATTGCAATAGCCCTGGAATACATATATCTCCGAGGAAGCACATTTGCATTGACTTCTGAGTCACTGGCAAAGTCGCAGGTCAGGATAAGTACAACAAATATTTTGCCGTGTCATTAAAGTCTACACTATTCATGGAGCCAATTGTTGCACACAACAGCGCTATTTAACACTTTAGTAGGCAATGCATCGGTATGATTCTTGTGTCTGACACTTCTGAGTACCATTCTAAGCGTTTAATGACCTTGGGTCAGGTCAAGGCCACTCGCCGTCACGAGGCTAAACTGTCGATTTTGGTCATCACGGGCAGTAATAGATGCTATCCCTCGCCCGGGTAGCACTACGTGACTGGCCCACCGGGTAAGGGGGCGGCGGCCTGGCGCTTTGTCCCTAATTGAGCTAAAGATTAGATTAAAAACGAGTGTGTTGCCTGTGACGAGAGGAAGCTATTGACATCAAATTTTAAGGTCCTGGATCATTAGATGACCTCTTAGGTCATGTCAATGTACCGGATGTAATCAAATCGTAAATGTGTAAAAATTGAATATTAACGGAGCTTTAATCGTGAATTAACATCTTATTATGCTTAATGAGTGCCAAATTTGAAATCAGCGTCACAAAATGTTCTAACAACTGCCAAATTTCCAAAAGGTCATGTCAGATCATTTGAGGTAAATGACCTCAGTTGACCTGTATTAGCGCATGACCCCAGTGGAACATATAATTAAGTAAAATGGATCCTTTATTTGAAATGAGGGTCACAAAATGTCCTGGAAACTGCCAGAAGTCCAAAAAGTCATCTGAGTTCATTAGAGGTCAGTGATCTCGCCTAACCTCTGATCGAGATCACAATCCGAGTGGAAACCACAACTGTCAGTTGTCACCAGGAAACATTTGAGAATATACATCTGAACAGCAAACACTCGAAAACTGCACAAGTTACAAGGATGGATAATACGGGACGCCGTTTGCGCTGGACATGACCTTGAGAAACGGGTCAATGGTCACGGGTCATGGGGGGTCCAAGGTCGGAAATTTCAGAGCATATTTTTTAAGCAAGTAAGGTACTTCAAAAGTAGGGTACTGAAAATTGCATCGCGATCAGTTGATAACTACGTGAGTTATTCACGAAAAGCCGTGGGAAGAGGATTGGCAGACACTGCGCTAGACGGATAGCTTTGGCACAAATAACATGATACTCGTGTTAGGTATGTCTCCCTACTATCTGCTGTTATCCTGTTATCCTGCTAGTGGCCTAGGTTATGCCTGGTGATGTTGTGAGAAGTGGTCGGTTTTTGCATTTAAAATATTTTAATTCAGTTACTTTTGATAATATCCACTTCAAACTTATACACATAGTCATTGATCACGTCTCTCTCAGACATATTGTCAGTTTATTGGAATTCATGCGACTGACAGACTGTTTTCTTAAAGGGATAGTGCCACCTTGCAGACCAGTATCGAGTTTTTGGTGTCTATCGGTTAGGTTCGGTGTCGATTTCACCTGCAAGAGTTCTGGGTTTCCCGAAATGCCCCATTCTAGATAAAATTACATTTGCCACCGAAAGATTGGAATCATTCTTAAATGACCGCCTCGCCACTGATTTTTGGATCACACTTTCGGACTTAATTGTCATTGAATATTGCAACTCAACATTCACATTCCGTCCAGTGAACTTTTAAAAAATTAAAAAAGCGTAGCGCAGTTTATTTATGTCAACAATCTGAGCTTTTGCATCTATTTAAATCAGGCACAAAGTGCCCAATTTCGGCACACAGGCTCTGGCTCGACTTTGGCCGAAAAAGATTAATGACGTCACCCTCCTAACACAGTGCAGACTTTCCAACGTCACTCGCGGCGAATCTCGGACGGCTCGGGGCCTCGGCTCTTGGGAGGAGCGATATGTGGGGTGCAGAGCACTAAAGCTGGATAGTCGCAGTTGGCCGCCAGGGGACCGCTAATAGCCAGTTTAATTTGACGTTTGCCAGCAGGGGCGTCGCCACGATATTTTGAGGTGGGGGGACGGACCACTGTTGGATCCAGCCGTCGTTTGTGGCAACGTTTTTTTTTTTACCAAAAAGCATCCCTATTTTTGTCTCCCCGGATTGGCCGGGTCACCTTTTTTGGTATAAGGCGTAAAAAGCATTAAAAAACGCAAAAGCGCAATACTTTGTAGCATACATGCTACGGAATATTCACATATAAGTAGTAGTAACGTTAATTTCAAAACGACTCGCGGGGGTGTCGCCGAAGTTTTTAAGTGGGGGTCAGATGAAATGACGAAAAAAGCTTCTTTGCAGCATTTCAATATGAATTTCGGTACCTACTTAAATTATTAAGCGCCGCGAAGCGGCTTGAAATTTTTACGGGTTTGCCTGATAAAACCCAGAAATATAGACGGTGGGCCTCCGGCCTTGTAGATTTTTAAGTGGCTAAGACAAATTTGTATAATCAATGACGAAACTTGCCGCAAAGCAGTGTGAAATTTTCCAGTTTGTTTTACTGCGGATGGCTGGATTTTGACCGCTGCAAAGGCATTTTGACGATAAATTGTTATTTTTCTTATTAATTGTTAACACAATCCATTTTCGATTCATTATGTACCAACCTTTTTTTAAGAAGCTTCTTATATCCATATTTATTTCAACCACGCTTAAAACATGTGGGAAAGAAAAGACTAAAGAGGCAAATGTGGTAGAGACAGGCACAGAACAGACGGACAACTTTTTTATTAAGGAACACACACAAAGTGTGCCGTAAACAACCAAACAGAGCCCATTTCGCGCCTGCCTCATGTCTTCTGCTGTCGAAACACGTTAAATTGCTGCAAATTTACTTCAAGAAAAAAAGAAAAAGCGAGCGCATGCTTTCCAAAACGCATTACGATATTTGAAAAAATGGCGATTGTTCGATGTGAAGTTGCAGAGATTAAATGCCTGGGGAGACTGTCCAAACTGGAGGGATAATCCCCCAGCCTGAACGGCGGGGGGGGACGGTGTCCCCGTCCCCCCTGTGGCACGCCCCAGGCTCAGTAGCCAGGATTTTAGCTCAGGGAGGGGCCACGTCGGAAAAATACATTTTGCTCCTAAAATCTATTCATCTAGTGTGGAAATTCACATTTTGTGCTCAAGCCATATATTGCTGACCGGGGGGGGGGGGGCGGTAGAGAATTCAATTCTAGCTAGTTGTGAATTTATTTCGCTCAGGGGGGGCATTGACCCGTGCCCCTCCCCCCTTGGGCCTACCGATCCCTCGGACTCCCCTGGTTGCGCATATAATAACAGTTTACTGATTGACAATTGTTTTTAACATATTTATTGACTGATTTACAATAAATACATGCATGAACAAAAATCGTTTGCGACATGAAAAGTATCTGGCTCACTGGCGGTCCCTGGCGACACTGCTGCCGAACTTATCCAGCCTTTAGTGCTCGCCTGGGGGGGCGAGCACTTAAAAGCTGGATAAGTTCGGCGCAGTTGCGCCAGGGGACCGCTAGTAAGCCAGTAATTTTGACGTTTTGGCCAGCAAGATAATAACAGTTTACTGATTTTGGACATTTGTTTGTTAACATATTTATCTTGCTTGATTTACAAATAGATACATGAACAAAAATTCGTTTGCGACATAAAAAACACCTGGCCTCACTGGCGAGTCCCTGGCGGCCAACTGCTGCGACTTATCCAGCTTTTAGTGCTCGCCATGGTATACAATGGCTTGTTTTGAAACAGCTGCGCCAAATCGATTAGCAAATAGTCCAAGCAACATGGAAGCGGCCGATCTTGAATATAATAGTGCTGGGACAATCGAGACAAATGTTTTTTGGAGTCGGAAAAAAATAAAAGCTTTGGCCAGAAAACACTGCTTTAAGGATGTCCAACCTTAACATTAGATTGAGTTGAATAGCCATTTTCCGCGCTTGCATTGAAATGATGGTATGGTACAAGTTTTAAAACAACCCCGAGTCGAATCACACACAAAAATTTGAGTTTGGTTATTGACATTTCCAACAAAGACCTAGAGTGTTTAGCATTAGGGTCTTAATCGATGTCGTCTCTCTCTTTACCGCAATGTTTGTGAAAAGTCGACTGTTTTACATTGGGCGGTTACATAAGCCATACACTATCAACATTATAGCAGTGTGGAAGGGTTTTCTCTATTTCCCAAAAAACCTTTCATTATGACGTCATCAGCCCCAAAATATTTAAACGTATTTTTTTTATGAAACTAAGCACTGTTAGTGAGAAACAATGTCATAATCGTGTTCGGCAGTATTACTTAAAATTTAGCACCACATGCGGCGTACCATTTGGAACTTTTGAAAGAGGTGGACAGTCCCTTTAGGCAAGTTTGAGCAAGAGCATACATGATAATTAATTCCTCAGCATTCATTTAAGCTACTTTTTATAATCCTCCAAGGTGGCACTTCCCTTTAATATGGCAAAGATAATTTGCTCGTTCGTTCGTTGCAATTTGCGAAATGTTAGTGTTTCATAAAATGCAAAAATATGATAACGCTGTTTGATAGTCAAGACTATTTGTGTTATTCATTTTAAGAACTGTAGTCTTGATAGTGTGTTTCGTAAACCCTGATTTTGTAAATTCAAATATTTAAACATGACGTCACTGTGACGTCATTTCTGATTGACCTATCATGACCTCATGTTTTCCTTTCATCAACATGTTCAATATTGCTACGGAGAGAGAGAGATTACAAAAAGGTTGGTAACGATCAAAGCTATATGTTATATGATATTGCAAAATATAATGCGAGGGTGAAAAATAGCCCCCTCCTTATGTACATTGTACAAGGCATGTTAAAGGCAATAGTTCAACTTTGCACGTGCTTGAATTGAGATTGCAGAATTATGGCGCTGACTAAAATTTGAGTATGGCGAAAGGATTTCTCCGCTACGCTTAGTGATTTCGACACAATTCACCAAAAATAAGACATATGAACTATTTCGGACCTCCAGAACTGGCCAGCCGCGGACGGCCAATGACAAATTAATTATTTTATGCCATTACATCCTATATAGAGTCGGTACACTTTGTGACGCCGGATTATGTTATCTCGGTTGGCGCAGCTCTTACCTGGGTCTCTGTGAGACTGAGCAGTTTGGAGAGCTGAGTCCTCTTGCTGACGCTGAGGTACTTGTTCTTCTCAAACTCGGTCTCGAGGGATTTGATCTGTGACGCTGTGAAGGCCGTCCTGGGCCGCTTTTTCCGCTCGTCCTGCGAGCAGCTTTCATCTGAGACCAAACACAAATGACGTGCTAGTTAGCGGAGCACAGGGTATGTGATCATCAGCGGGGCAAATGCTCAACTGTAGCCAACGTCATATCAGCAGTCAGGGGTGGTTTTTATATCTCTTGGGGAGGGCCCGAGCTCCCCCCAATCTTGTCAAATTTTAACATTAGGCCTATGGCGTTGCATGGTAAGAACTGATTTAAAATGTATCAAATTAACATTAGAGCCCCCCGAGCGATTTCATAAAGTTCCGCTAGTGTCAGCAGTGCACAACCTTAACAAACAATGCAATGTATTCGACTGCACAGTGTTCACTCAATCATTGGCGGATCCAGAGGTTGCCAAGCACTGGCGGCTGCAGACGGCTGATAAAGGGGGAGGGGGCCAAATGACCAATGACAGCGGCAGCGTTATGGTCGGAAGGAGACACCAGCGGTGTCCAATGGACAGTGGACACCGCTGGTGTCTCTTGCCGCTGGCCCATGGACCGCTGGCCGCTGGCCCATGGACACTGTCCAATGTCCATGGGCGAATCCATCTTTTTCTCTTTTTAATAAATATATATTTATCTTTTTAATCTATTTATTCGTCAAATATATTCGGCTGGAGAGCCTTTTCAGTCCAGAAAACTTGCAGTTGAGGTTTTTTCAACACGGGCTATATAACTGCAATCTCAGTTCAAAACCCATGTTGGAGGTGAACTATTTCCTTTAAGGGGTGCCACCCACGGTTCGTTAGTAGGGGTCGGATGGCTCAAAAAACGAGAGTCATGCCATTCGAAAGCTTACCGGATGAGGATCTCATATCTATATTTCTTTTTGAAATCTGTCGATTTTTTTTGCAAATTCCATTTTTGTCCAAATATCGGAACTTTTCGGATGACCGATGCTACCGCTAATACGTTGCTAGAGCACGATAACCTGGCAATATTGATTATCATGTTGCAAACCGCGTTACAGCCTTGTTAGTAACACTACTCTCCCAAGCGTGAATTAGCGCAACCCCCTGCTGTTGATATATGCGTAATCAAACAGTGATAGTGAATCGCTCTCAATAGCCTGCAGTACGCTCACCTCACCGCCTTCATTGAACCGCCTCGCCGATCGACCACGCGAGCCTCCAACTCCGTGCGCAAGCGCCTTGGGCCGCCGGCCAACCTCCCTCTACGATGTCTGTTGTTTTCTTTGGCAAAATTTTTGGCAAACCTTTCTGTTTGAACGTTTTCAAAATTTTCGGATTTTCAGTATGGTCGAACCTATCCTCCACAAATGAGGACGATGGAACGCAGTCCAGTAAATGGCAAAAGCTCAGGAAAGTGAAACAAATTGGCACAAGTGTTTACTCGAAATGTATTCGCAATTATTTAGCCTTAACCAGTCGTCGATTTGTGCTGCTCACGTTCATGGGCGCCGATTCCACGAGGCCGTACGCACTCGTGTCATTGTGTACTGGGCGATCGCGGGGCTATCGTGGATGCTCGTCAGGTCAGGTCAGTCTCACCGTCATAGGATATTTATGGTCAGTCTGCTCTCAGCGTCTCCTCTGTGCGTGTAGTGCAAGCCGATTTTTGCCGATCCGTCCGCCTTCAGCTCAGGGCCGTTAGCTACGATGGACTTTAGCAAGGTGGGATCTTTCCCCCCCCTACACCCACCGGCACTCATGCAGGTATCGCCGGTGTGATAACTTTTTATGATTATTATTTGGCCTTATCTAAAAAACCAGCCTGTTTCTGCCTCTCAGCACCAAATATTTCTTTTTCTCATAATAAAATGCGGGAAAAATTTAATTACAGCTCCATTTCCGGACACGAGAGTCTCCAGACAAATTGCCCGATGCGTCAGTCTTTCTGCATTTTGCGTTTGCACAGAAGATACCCCTGGGACCCGCCTGTGACCTGCATTGGTAATATCGCCTTTTGACAAGCGCGATGTATCCTGCCCAAGAAACCTGTCCACGAGTTATTTTTTGGGCGCTGCCCTTCTCGAAACACAGATCTGCACATTACGCATCGTCACCGAAATTCATGGTTCCGTGGAGCATGCGGACGATCCTCCTTACATTGAGCAAACAGCTGGCCCGGCTACTCGACAGGCTACCGTCTCGTCCGTCACGGGCAGTACTTAACCACTGACCTAGCTGGTCCGTACAGTCTCTGGCAGAGGCGTCCGTAACGTGGAGCAGCACTATCACCGCATCTGTGTGGTTAGAGGTCTTAAATTAATGTGAAAAATACCCACTAAACTCATGATCAATTTGTGACCCTTTCCTGCTTTAGTCTTCTACTGCTGCCTGTCTCGTTCCCGTGTCTTGTGAGCTGGGACCCTGCCCCATCTGAACTCGCGAAATGAACATTTCAATATACGCACTAAGTGTTCGCAACATTTGACGGGGTCATAATTCAGTCGGTTAGAGGTTGTTGGCGGCGGCGGCGTCTGCCGGGCGGGTCGGCGATGTCGATCGGGGTTTCCGTTCATTGAATGCGGCTGATGGGTGAGCCGTTACTGCAATACTATTGAGAACATTTCACTAGTCACTGGTTTGATTGGCCTGCTTATATCAACTCAGCATTGAGGTTCAGCTAATCAATTGGAAGATTTGTTTACAGTGCTTACACGAGTAATGAACATGTATCAGGTTGCCAGCCTATGCTGCGGGCGTCTAGACGTCTAAGCGGTTAGCAATCGTCATCTTTCGAAACAAATCGGCCGATTAGTTGGACAAAAATGGAATTTGCATAATAAAACAGCCCTCGATCATGATTTCAAAAGAAATATAGATCTCAGATCTTTTATCCTGAGTAAGCTTTTCAATTGGCATGACTCTTCGTTTATGTTTTAGCCCTTCAACGACCCTTACAACAAACCCTTGCACCGGAAACTCACGATTCGTGAGTCTGGTGAGACTACCAGCACATCCGCTATGCGGCGTCCCCGCGAGGCATTGCAGGGCGGCCACGACTGCACCAGTCAACAACGCATTATACGCCCTCGGAAGGCGCTCTCGCGCCCTCGGAAGTATGGTGAGCTTTCTAGAAAAATAAATGAGTGGGCATTGCTTGTGTTTATGTATGCTTAAAGGGTATAAAGAATTGTATATTTAGACGCCAGCTGACCGGTTCAAAATTTGGCAGAAAAAGTGAAACAAAGGGAAGTGGTAGGGCAGCAGCCCCAGCAATTTGAACAGGAACGCGCCGGTGCTAAGAAGCATCATGCCGCCCTCGAAGACATCTCTCGCCCTCTTCGAAATAATTTTGCCACCCTTCAGAGCGCAAATGCCGCCCTCAGAAGCGGAAGACGTCTTGGCGACTCCTTGCCACTCCTCTTTAGGTAACATTCCGCCCCGGAAGACATCAAAAACATTTACCGCACTCAACGCATTATGCTGCCCTTGGAAAGCATCATGCCTCCCTCCTAGGAAGACCATATTCCGCCTCGGAAAACATTTAGCCGCCCTGAAACATTAGCCGCCCTTCCAGAAACGCATTGATGCCACCCTTGTATGGCATCATGCCACCCTCGGAAAAGCATTTTTGCTCGTCACCAGAGATCGTCTTGCCGCTATTCATAAAGACACCTTGCCGCCCTCTGGAAGGCCATCTTCCGACCTTTAAGATGTCGATAGTATGTACAAAAAAACGGTGCCCAACCCTCAAGCCCAACTCCAGCCGTTAAAACCTCTCATGAATACCCAAAGCCCAACCTATACTCAGACCATATAAAAATTAATTAATATGATACCCATGCCCATTGCCGCGATTGGGGCCCATTCAGATAAGCCCAAGATAATCTATTTTCACAAAAAATTCGCAACCAAAAATACCCTCTAGCATCTGTTTCTGACTTTCATAATATTAAAGAGAAATAAATATTAGGCACTCTGTGTTGCTGCGCATTTGAACTTATTCGACACTTGCGGTCAAACATTTGATCATATTGTGATCAGACCTATGGATCCAGATCATATTTAAAAAAATTCTTACTGTCCCCTATTACTATATAGTGCACGATTATTTTGTTCATATAATTACCAAAGTCTATTATTTTAAGTGTTCGTTTTTATACATCTGTAAAAAACTAACAGGGGGTCTCCGTTCTTAAACATTCTGGCGTTGCTACCAAGTAAAAAAAGTAATCTTCTTAGCGATCATATTCCAAACTGCATTCGTTCCATACCCATGCCCACCCAGATACCAGCTGAAAGTTCAAAAAATGCATACCAACCCAGACATTTGGAAGAATTGAGTGGGCACCCATGGGTGCACCCAGCCCATGATAGTCCCTGGTAGAAGGCACCATATCACCCTCGGAAGACATCTTGCCGCCCTCTGAAGGCATTTTGATATCACCACGATATCACCAGGACCGTAGGCATCAGTTATAAACGATCTAAATCCACATGGAAGCTTTAATGACGTCAGCAATTTCAGAGTTTTACACTCCGTGTCTCGTGATTACAGTTACGATTGCAATGACGATGCTGATTTTTGCCACTTATGCATATTTGTTTCTCTAATGTATATCTCTGTTTTATATATATTTGCACAAATGTGTCAATTTCAACGTGAGCACACAGTTTAAATTTTGGGGTGAAAACTTAAAGTTGCAAAAATCTGAGATATTTACTTGAACAAAAACATAATTACCTTTCTTTTGACGTTTTATTTTGGCCATTGACTTGAACACTCGATTTTTCACGATTTTTCAATTAATTGTAGTCCAAATATTTATACGCTCGTAAATATTCACGACATTATACAAATGTGTTTTCATAATTTTGATAACTATACCTAAATCATGAACCTAAGCCATACCAAATTTAAGAGAAGTGCTTTGATATGGGTGCCCCTTAAAAACTCAAGGTGCGGCACGGTGCTCGGTGCTCGCCCCCGTTCCGCCGCCTATCATTCTGAGGATACGCATTATATCAGCCCAATTCCTCCTGGATCATGTTATCATCGGCCATCCCCAGATCCAATTTTTGTTAAGTGAACCCTGCAGGTCAGCCGAGGTCATCCGAGGTCACCAACAATTTTTGTCATAAACTCTTGATAAAATATAGTTAGAGAAGTAAAACCGGCACCAATGTGTACATGTCAATAAATCGGTGCGTGGGAGACGAATTTGCAGCATGACCTATTTGGGTTACCACTAGACCTTGAGCTGAGGTCAACTTTCTAAGTTAACCTAACCTGGTCACCGTGAATATCATTCAAAGTGCTATGCGCCTTGACGAGATGACCAACACGATGGTGTCACAATTATTGCCTTATCTTTATTAGGTAAAAGTTTATTGTAAACAAATCAAAACACAATGAATTGGCAAAACTAGACTTTTGACCTTTGATGATCTCTGGAGCCTTAACCATTGGCCTGAGATAACATTTGAGGACACGATGGTGATTTCATTTTTCAAGAGTTTTCGATTGCTTCAACGTTTGTTCCTAGAGCTATCATAGTTCGTGAGATATTTGAGGGTTTCTGGACCAAAGTCCTGAAAGTAGAAAATCTGACCTTTGATGACCCTTGGTGACCTCAATATTAACCTGTTCAAGACATGACCGATATGGTTTCCAAATACTTTTGACGAGCTTTTGAATGGTGGTCCCTTCCCCCGGCGCAGCGAAGATGGCGCCGAGCACCGGCAGGCGCGGGTTAAACGCATAAGCACTAAACAGTCAATAAATCGGGGTTATCCGATGATTCATGTATCGATAACTTGTATCATTTCTATAGACTTCTGTATAATATCAGGCTTAATAAATCAGATGACGGATGACGGATGACCTGCATATATCAGGTTTAAGTTCATCCGAGGTGCGACGGCGAGAGTCAAAAACTGACCTCTTATTACGTCATGAGGCTTGTTTGTAATGACATGTTTATCAGCTTACCTGAGTTCGTTATTTTTTTTGTCTGTCTTTAGGGCGTGCAAAATGACCTTAGAACAATATAAGTTCATATAACTCAAAGTATAAAGCAAAAAACGGAAACACACTCATTTATATGGCATAATCTGTTAATGCGTGGAAAGTAACTGATTTTGGTATTCGAAAGGTCATAATTGTTAGTCAATTTTAATGGTATTTATCAACTTCAAATTTCGTTCACGTCAAATCTCGTCAAGTTTCGTCAAATTTCGTTATCTGACATGTTTCTATGATATATTTTTAAGCATTTGACAATTTCTGAAAAGATGACAAAAAACTGTTTTTTCTTCATTTTTTTTTAAACAGACAGCAGTTTGATATCCGAGTCTATTGTCAGTAAAATTAAGTCTCAAAATTACCGTAAGTGGCGCACGAGTTACGTGCGCGAAAAAATAGGCATAGGGCGTATGCAGACCGGGCGGCAGGTCAACCTTGCGCCCCAACATTTACGTATTCTGACATAACGCCTAAGCGACGTTGCATGGAAAGAATCGACTTCAAAATGACCTTTGCCCCCCCCCCACCAATACTTCAAATGTGAGTTCCTACAACACTGAAATAGACCTCCCTACAACCAAAACGCGCACTAGTTAAAATCCTAGACAAATTTAAAAGTTTAGCAGGATTTCAGCTGTAGTACTCCTGTGGCAGGCTGTAGAAGTCCTGCCCCCCCCCAACTTGAACATAGTTCCTGCGTCGCTGGGCGCACATGAACTTGGGGCAGTGGCGTGCGCAGATTTTAACAAAGGACTAAGCCATTACCTTGAGGCTTGAGGGGCGCCACCCGATCGACAGGGACGTCACCAATATTGGCGAAAATTTGGCGGGCGCCTCTCTTCCGCACGTGCTCGTCATGCCTTCAACATTTTGTGGGGCGCCATCACTAGCCGGAGGGGCGCCGTCACTGGCCGGAGGGGCGCCATCACTTCCTGGAGGGGCGCCGTCACTTCCTGGAGGGGCGCCGTCACTCGCCGGAGGTGCGTGATCACTAGCCGGAGGGCAACTTGTCGTGGGAGGTGCACGTGCACATTTCCAACGTAGTAAAAAAGTATAACTCAGTTCTGTTCTGTCTGTATAAAATTCGCC
>VOPJ01013067.1:0-22842 GCA_014673585.1 Semibalanus balanoides | reverse complement strand
TATTTTAGGTTGTGTGGGCATCACACGGGCTAGGGGTGTTGACACATGGCGCGGGTGTTGAATTTTTTGTGAGTGTGAGTGGTGACTCTGGCCGGACTGGCGACAGTCGGACACTCACAAAATTGCAACACACGACCAGGGTGTTAACTCCTACCACAGTGGTTAATTTGGACAATTTACTCATGTGATAGTTGAGGTTTCAATATCTACACACATGGCAGACAACTGCGTGGTGTTTCAGTGTCGACCACCATCATATCGTGTGTTAAATACCCACTGTTCAGGCGCACACGGACTCCTGCCTGCTGTGTTGATACCCAACAAACCTGCGTCGTGTGTCAGCTCGCCACCAGCTGAGGTCTCCATCGACACTACCAACATCCACCCGGCTGGTGTGTAGCTGCAGCACCTGCGTCGTGAGTCCGCTCACCACCAGCTGAAGTCTACATCGACGCTTCCAATTTTCACCCGGCTGGTGTGTAGTTGCAGCACCTGCGTCGTGAGTCGCTCACCGCCAGCTGAGTTCTCCATCGACACCTCCGATAACACCCCCCTGATGAGTGGCTCTGCGAACGGCCGTTCCGCTTTGGCCCAGTGCCAGCCGGCCGGCGGGCGGAGCCAGCTGAGCCGGCGGCAGCGCAGCGGCACTCAGTAGAGCCGCGACCTTGGCGAAGGCAGTGCTGCATTTGTGCGTGCGGCGCGTCAGTCTTCAAGTTACCGTTTGGTTGCGAAAGGCTGTCATCTGTGCGTTGTGATTGGAGTAGCAAGTACCTTATTGTGAGCTGGGAGTCTGAGTGTGCGAGTCGTGCGTTCTTTTGATGTTAGAAATGCAGTTAGTTGTGAATTTGTTATCGAGAAACATAATATGTATGCAAACGTCTATATGTTTTATGCCCTCCCGTCACAACCAAGTATTATTTATCCAGTCGGAGCTGCACTGATTGGAGAAACGAAGCTTCTATAAATCGCATATACGTTGCTGACTTTGCTGTTGCTGTAATCCATAGTAACTATAATTATGTATGAGAGTGCTTGGCCTTGATGATAATGATTATGATTTGTGATGTTGATGTTGATGCATTGATCAGTTTATAATAATGTACATTTATATCAATATAATGGTTTTGCACGTTTTGTACCTTTTATTAGTTGCTCAGATTGGGAAGAACGGCGCGAGTGGTCATGAGTCAAGTTAGAACATGCTCAGATCGGCATGAGTCTTGCGAGTTGCGACACTTCGACACCTCACGCAGTGGTGAAGTATGCCTCTTCCTAGTGTGGATGAACTTCCGAAATACGCCTGCTGATAAGTCATTAGGAAAACCCCTGCATGAGTTTATTTGCGACAAACTTCGACACACCACGCAGCGGTGACGTGGTGTGTCGTCCACCACCTTTCCCAGGGTGGACGAACTTCCGAAATACGCCCGGCCTAATAAGTATTTGAAAACCCCCCTGCATGAGTTTTTGCGACAACTCGACACCGCCACGCAGCGGCGACGTTAACCTTTCCTAATAAGTGGTGAACGGAACTTCCCGAAATACGCCGGCTGATAAGCTTCATTCGAAACCCCTGCATGAGTATTGGCGACAACTCGAACACCCCACGCAGCGGCAACGTTAAACCTTTTCCTAGTGGGTGGACGAAACTTCCGCAATACGCCCGGCTGATAAGTCATTTGAAACCCCATGCATGAGTATTGCGACACCTCGACAGACCATGCAGTGGTTATCACGGGTGTTCCGTTATACCTATACTCCCCATGCAGCGGTGATCACGAATGTTGCGGTAAAGCTCTCTAGTGACAATAAAAACACCTCCCAGTCGACGTATTTCAGGTTGTGTGGGCATCACACGGGCTAGGGGTGTTGACACATGGCGCGGGTGTTGATGTTTTTTTTGTGAGTGGACCGTGAAGTGGGAGGCGGCCGGCTGTTACCACCGTCTTACGCTCACTGAGACACGCCTTCTGCTGACTTCCCGCAATCGGCGCGGCTCACCGGCGCCATCTGCCGCCGCCGATCACCGCCGCAGCTGTGCCACACCACAGATCAGCGGTGCGGCACGACGGCTGCTGGAAGGAGCCGGCGCTGCCTGTCAGGGTTTCTGACGATGCCGGACGCGTTAATAGCCGCCGGTTTCCACCGCATCAACATGAGTGCGAGAAGGCGCGTCAGCCGACTTTGCATGCCAGAACAATGGCAAGGCGATCGATCGTGGTCGATGAGAAACCAGCAGCGGCAGAAACTGGTCACCAAGACCTGGTCACTGGAAGATGGTGTTCTGCTTTTCAGGCTTTGGAGTTTGGACGTTCTTTTGCTTTGTTTTCCGAAGTCCACAGCCTACATAAATATGTGTCTGCAGCCTAGAACGGGCCAACGAAATGCTGTTTGATTAAATGTCATCTGTCGCCATGGTTTATACACATCAAAATATTTGGTATTAATTAATTAATAAAGGGACACTGCCACCTTCCCAAAAGTTATTAAACGTATAACGCTTGTGGTGCTTGATATGAAGTAATTGCTGCCGAACACGATTATGACATTTGTTTCTCACAAACAGTGCTCAATTTCATAAAAATAATGTTTAATATTTGGGCTGATGACGTCATATAAAGGAATTTTGGGAAATATGGAAAACCTTCACGCTGCTATATGTATGACTAGTGTATGGCAAATGATGGACAAAGATAAAACTTGTCGGCTATAATCAGCGTTTAGTAAAGAGAGAAGACGACATCGGCTCAGGGTCTCCGTTCAAATACACTGGGTACTGGAGATGTTTCAGATGTCAAAACCAAACTAAAATTTATTTGTGATTCGACCACGGCAGTTGTTTTAACTTAAACCATACATGATTTTAATGCCAAGCACGGAAAATGGCTATCTCGACTAAAATATAATGTTACGGTGGCAGTGTCCCTTTAAGGCAGTGTTTGTGATGTCTGAATGAATTATTCCGAGTAAACGGTCTGCAGTATGTAGAGCTTGTTGCCCGGGTCTTGTATTATCTTCTGATCGCGCAATTCCTATCCAATGACAGAGCTTAGTCCCGAAAGTGTGGCGTGCCCAAACATTACGTGAACACAGTCCTCCCAGCCTTTTGACGTCAACTAACCTTGAAGTGTTTGTTGTGCCAGCTGCAGGTTATCCCGGAGCTGCAGAAGCAAATGGCAAGCGCCTGAGGCAACTCAACCCCGACAGGCCGCGAGCTAGACTGATAAAAGCAACTAATCGAACTAATAAAGTCTGTCTTTACGCATATTCGTAGCAAAGCCACTGGCGGATCTAGAACGGCAGCTTGTAGTGGTTGGGTGTGGGGGGGGGGGTCACCCACAAATAGTGGAGGGCCACTTGCTTACAAATTTAACCCTATTAGTGGCAGGCTCCCGGCTACCCCTATTAGTGGCAGGGGGGGGGGCATATTCGGCCCCCCCTGAGATCTCGAGATCTACCCGTCCGATTTTCACAAATCAAACGGTGGTCGATTCACCTTAACATGATCTACATTTTCTTAAAAAAAACGAATGTTACTAATCTTAAATAGGGGGGAACGGAGGGCTAATAAAGTAAAAATTAGAGGTATTTTGATCCAACACAGCTGCCATGTTCTCACCGATTTTAATTCAATTAACAAGTGATCGATAGACATTGGGCGTAGGACATTGACAATGTGATGACGATTGTTAAAAATTCAAAAATCATAGGCGGTGCAAGTCACTAAATTGGGGGGCGAAGTAAACACGTAATTCAAACGTTTTTTGATGGCTTTTCTGAGTAAATGCAATAGTTTGTTATTTTTACAATAATACAAAATAGTTATTAAGCATAGTTTTTGTAACCATAGGCGGTGCCAGTTAACGAAAAAAGGGAGGCCAATAGTAACAAAATATGATCAGCAGTCATGCTTCTACCACGGAATATAAATCAGTTACTGGTCATAGATAGTTCAATTTTGAATGCTGCAAATCATTATAGGCGTATCCAGGATCCTATTTGGGGAGGAGCAAGACCTTTTTATAGGAATAAATCCCGCTAATATAATACTAACTAGTCAACATTACTTGTTTGCTTGCAATTTTCAATTCACATAAGTTGCCCGCTTTTTACTCTACCTGGGCTCGCCTATTCTCTTCAAATGTTTCAAAAAGGAGCCCCTGGTGCTTTTTTTCATTCGAAAAATTGCAGTATGTTATGTCTTGCAGGCCCTGGCATCAAAGGTTTCCTTGAAATAATATGAATCCCTTTTTCGATTCCTGAGCGCGCCTCTGCCAATAAAAATGTAATTATTTCCTCTCCTTGCTCATATGTCCAGTCATCATTCTCAATATCTGTTTTTATTGCACCGGGTAATCGCTGGTAATATCGTTATACTAGCAAGTTTACCCCCTTTTTCTGTGCCTGGACACGCCCTTGAAACTCAAGACGTAATAAATTTTGCCAAAATTGAAGGAGAAACTATCTCCAGCATCTTCCATAGCTATACATCGCAATTTATATTGCTTTGAATCGACTGTCAGACTAGCGTTTTTATACTTTTTGAAAATCCCCCCTTTCAAGTACTGAAAACCGCCTCTGCGTACAAATACAAATATCATGAAACATCAACTAATTTAAACTTATTGAACCACCGTAAACTTATGCAACTTTCTTCAACTTACTTGAGGCAGTTAGGAAGAAGTCCGTGAATGTTCGCATTTCCGTATAATCGCCAAATTGTCCGCCCGAAAAATCCTCCAAAACTGGGCTGGAAACGCCTCTGTTCAAGTCAGAAACTCTGAAATTTGAACTCCAGAACTGTGAAATATATTTTAGGAAAATCCGATAAGTTTCAATAAAGCTATCGTAGCCGTTTTCGGGATATCTAATCAAAAACAATGAGGGTGAAATATTTCCCCCCCCCTGCACTAATAGGGTTAGGGGGACAAAATCATATATTTGTCACACCTTATTTTCTTAATATGGGGCAGCTGCTCCCCCTGCCCCCCCCCCCCACACACACACTCCCCCTCCCCTCCTCCGCCAACCCTGACCTCATTATTGACCTGAGCCAAACAACGACTGCAATGACTTCGATTGGCTCTGAGCATTTGAACACTTCTCCGCGTCTGCATAGCCCTTTAAGTTTTCGAGTTTGTGTGTGTGTGTGTGTGTGTGTGTGTGTGTGTGTGTGTGTGTGTGTGTGTGTGTGTGTGTGTGTGTGTGTGTGTGTGTGCGGGCGGGGGGGTTAAGAGCGCCGAACAGTTTGTACAGTCGCATCGATCAATCCTGAAAGGGGGTCAATACTGGATCGGTCAGGAAGGGAGAAGTCGTCAGGCGTTTGAACGGGTGCGCCGAGCTGCCGGGAGTCCAGAACGCGTGCTAAGTAAGTGTTAGAACTGTCAAAGTCAGCCCTATAGGTACGCCTTTCCTTGCTTCAGAATTTGATGCAAATCAGACATCAAATAAACTTCACATATGACGCAATAATAATCTTCATTGTTTGTTATGGTAACCACGCAGACAGTTATCAAGCACGTTAACAAATGCGCGCTGCTTGTCGCCTTTATGGCTTTAGCGTGTTATCATTCACTAACGAAGCGCGTGTCGGCGATATTGTGGCTCAGCCAGCTGTCGATTGTTATGGTAATCGGACGACCAGGCCCAGAGACCACAGATAGGCGCCGTAATGGGAGAGGTAACAGCCAGGAGCTTCTGCTGTCGCTGCAGTGCAAGAGGGCGGGGTGGTCCGCACTAGACATGTGCCAAGGCAACGCAATAGGGTCCAAGATCCACAAGAGCCCACGACAAAATTATTTTCCGGGATTCAGGATCCACAGGATCCCACGATTGTTTTCTTCTCCAGGATCTAAGATCCATAGGATCCTACGAACAACAATTTTCCATGATCGAAGATCCACAGCACAGTTCGGCATGGGCCCACCAAACCCAAACCCAGCCCAGCCAAGTCCCAGACTAGGCCCAGTCAAATTCATAACATTGATGCCCACGCCCGGTCCGGCCCATTCAGATTAAGCAGTGACGTCTCTAAAATCGGTACATCTCAAATTTGTTTCAACACAACTGCTATTTTTCATATATTACGTAAAACTAGTGTACGCAAAAGTACATAACTATACCAAGTTTCACGTCGATATCTGCAACGCTGCGAAAGTTATTCAGGAAAAATCGAGGGAAACTCGGATCCGAGCCCCGCCCTCTGCCAGGCGGTCGAGGGCTATGCCTTGTAATTTTGGACCAGGTACAGGTCACTGCAAAAGTAACTGTAGGTACAGTGTTCCGAAGTGTGTTGATTTTGGTGGGAAATTACACCTAAAAGTGAATAATTTTTCACTCTTCCCATTTCAGGAGGGATCTGAAATGGGAAAAGTGAAAAATTATTCACTTTTGGGTGTTATATCCCACCCAAATCAACACATTTCGGAACACTGTACCAACCATTACTTTTGCAGTGACCTGTACTTAGACTCTTAAGTGTGTTTTTTTTTGGGGGCGTTGCCCCCTCCACTAAAAAATTGGAGCATCGGTTGCACCCAGCACCCCCCCCCCTCCGCAAATCTCCTATCCGAACCTAATATGAACCTACAGCCTCTTATGTCGACAATTTTCGCAGATGTCCTTAGCAAAGAACGCACAGATTTGGGTAACAATTTTACAGGGGCGCCGCAGCCTTCCGAAAGTTGGGGGAGGCATTCTGATGTCGATTCTTTCCATGCAACGCCAATAAGCGTAATGTTAAAATCTGAAAATGTTGGGAGGCGGCTGCCCCCCCCTTGCCCCCTGGTTCCTGCGTCCTTGCAATTTTAAGCTTGTCAGATATTCTAGGTAAATATGGTTAACAAGAGCCACAAGACCCAACGACAAACTAATTTTCCAGGATCCAGGATCCACAGGATTGAACATTTTTTTATCCTCCAGGATCCGAGATTCATAGGATCCCACGATTTTTTTTTCATGATCCAAGATCCACAGGATCTCACGACAAAATTAACATGCCGTATCCAGGATCCAGCAAGATACCAGGATCTTTGATCCCAGGGAGGCTGGATCCCAATTTTTTTTATCTTGGCACAAGTCTGGTCGGCTGCCATACACCCCTGCCAGCCCCACCCCCAGTCTTACCTCGCTGCACCCCTTGGTCCCCACACCACTGGCGTTTCGGTCACTGCTCGAGCTGGCCATTGGCCAATGGCAGTCGCAACGCGTCCCACTCCCTCACTTTTCGGTCATTTTTGTGTGCTAAAATGCGTTCTTGTACTTTGATAGGAAAGTTGATTATGGCAAAAGGTTCGCCAAGACGAGAAGAGCCCAAATCTGCAAATACATTTGCCTTGGGGAGGTTAGTTTTCTCTCAAGAAGAGGTCAAGGTTTCACTGCCCCCGCCCCCCAACCCACACACTTTTTGTGACGTTTCTACGTCCCTGGTCGCACACGACCGAGATTAACAGCGAGCTGCTCATCACTGCAGGCTGTGTGTGTGTGTGTGTGTGTGTGTGTGTGTGTGTGCGTGTGCGTGTGCGTGTGCGTGTGCGTGTGCGTGTGCGTGTGCGTGTGCGTGTGCGTGTGTGTGTATGTGAGCGTGTTAGTGATTTAAGGTCGCTTAACTCTTGGTAAATTACAATTGTGATGGTTTAGGATTATTGATATGGATGATTTGTCATTTGCTTTTTAACCCGCGCACCGACGGGGGATAATGGGATATCCACCCCCTGAGGTTTTTCAAAAGTAGCGGGAAAATGGCGGCTTTCAGCGCCGCCAAATTTGGCAGAGCTGTTTGGGCATCAATTACCCACACTCTGTGAGTGTTTTGATCTCCTGACTCTCAATGTCACGTCGTCAGGTCACAATAAATGACCTGACCTCAAGTCACGTTTTCTCAAGTTTGACATCATGCCAAAAAGCCACAGTGGTTAACCAAATAGTTTGAAACTCAGTGTGTGATGAGAACATATGCATCTACAGTCTGTTTGTGTCAGACTTTTAATATCAGTGACCTGTGGTCATGTCAATTCCGTGACTTTCCAATTGTAAGTCAAAGTAAGACAATTTAAATGCGCACCAATCGAACAAACCTAGCTAAATCTGGTCGGTTTTCATCAATATCACTATTTGGAGCTAAGTAGAAAAATGCATGTTGTAATTTTCTTCCGTAGCCTATTTGAGGTCAAATCAAATGTGCCCCCAGAACATATGTGGTTTTTGTACAATAACTCATCTTCTACGTGGGGCAGAGTGATGCGGTTTTCACTATTCTGTTTCTCTTATCGATCGCCATCAAGTGATATGAAATTTGACTTGACATTGACATGACCTCAGGTCAAGTCAGATTTTTTTTTTTTTACCTAGCTAGGTAATCTGATATAGGTATGATTCGATGCGCCGTGACGAGAGAAACACGATGATGATAAAAGTGTTGCTCGAGTGTATATAAATAAAAATGTTATTAGCAAAAAAAATGTGTTCCGTGAAATTTAGCATTTCGACAAAAGCTGACCTCTGGAGCCTCAACTATTGACCCTATCTCAATCTGAGGGAATATTACAGAAAGACCGTTTTAAGAGTTTCTCAGTGCCTTTTACTGTATATGTTCCTAGCTATCTCAGTTACTGAGCTAGCCCAGATTATGTGAAGCAATGCTCAATTTACTCGAAACGTACGAAAATTTGACTTGTTTTGACCTCTTTCGACCTCAATATTGACATGATCAAAACATAATTTTTGTATTTTCTCTAATTCTTGTCACTGCCTACCTAACACCGTTTTTCGCTTCTCGCTACGTTGCGTAGTTTCCGAGATCTCTGGGGGTGGTCCCCCCCTCCCCGTCGCGTCGGTTCTAAGTTGGCTCAGACCCCGTCGCGGTGCGAGGGTTAAAATGTCTACAAACTCCATTCTTACCCATTCGATCTTACATTTCAATGTTAGCCTCCTCCTTCTGCCTCTGGACTGCCTGCGGGCGGGGGCGGGGGCAGGGGCGGGGGCGGGGGCGGGGGCGGGGGCGGGGGCGGGGGCGGGGGCGTGGGTGTGGGGCGGCGCGGGCAATTGTTTCTGCCGGCTCGGGACGCATCTTGCTCATTCAGCTTCTGACCTATCCTCCTCTCTTTTCCATCTGTCTTGAACGGAGTCGGTTTCTTTTGCTTTTTGGTCAGCTCGCTCGTCTGTCATTAGCTGCTGTTTCCCGAGCAGGGTATCGCAGCGTCCCGTTGTGAGCAGGCGTGATCGGTGCGTCCATGGCGTGCCTCACGGGACTAGAGACGCCGACGACGGGACCAGGAGGCGGCCGACAGGGACGGGACCGGACGCCGGGGTTCCCGGCAGGACCGGGACCGGACCGCGGCCGACGGACGGGACCGAGCGCCGAACGGGGACGGCGACCATGAAGACCCGACGGACGGACCGAGCGGCGAACCAGGGACGACGGACGTACCGACGCGACCGTACAGGGAACGGACCGACGCGCCGGACAGGTACTGGACCAGAACGGCGGAACGGATGCAGGACCGGAACGCGACGGGACTGGAGGCGCCGGACGGGACGTCTTCCGGGACCAGAACGGCCCGGACGGGACGGACCAGAGGTCGGCGACAGGGACGGGACCGAAGGCTGCCGACGGGTGATGGACCAAGACGGTCCGGACGGGGACGGGACCGGACCGCCGGACGGACGCGGACCCGACGCGCCGGACGGACGGAACCGGACGCGACACGACGGACGCGGACTGGAGGCTGACGGTGACCGAGGCGGCCGACAGGCGTGTGGACCAAGACGCCACAGGACTGGACCAGAGACGGCCGGACAGGGACGGGACCGGAGGCGGCCGGACGGGGATGGGACCGGACGCGGCCGGACGGGGACGGGACTGGAGGCGGGGACGGGACCGGAGGCAGCCGCAGTCGAGGCAGAGTGGGCCGCCCAGGCTAACAGATGGGACATACAGACCGGTGTAATGGGAGCACGGCAAGCTTTACAGGCCTAACGAATGAATGACGCTCTGGATAATGCACTGATGGAGTTTGCAGATACGACAAGAAAATCCCATTCCGTCCAGAGGCACAGAGGCAATAGAGCCCTGTTTATGTAGTAATGTCTAGGGGAGAGTGGGCGTATTGCACCCCCCCCCCCCTCCTCCTAAGCGGTTTGCATCACTGCTACAGCTGTCCTTAGAGATGATTGACACGATCTAGACTTCCCAGAGGAAAAAGATACAATCTGTTGACAATTTAACCTTAAAGAATTATTAACGTTCATATTGACATATATACATATATACAATAGTAGAATATATATATATATATATATAATATATTATATATATTATATAAAGCTATATAATAAACAGTCAACTCCTCATAATTAATTTATGATGACAAGACGCGTTTCGTAGAGTTACTTCTCAGCTTGGTCATTCAAAAGGGACATACCAAAAACAGATCGTTGAACACTTCAAAAATACATACAAAGTTAATTCATCGCCACACGTGATTGTTTCGTCTACCAGTCTCCTGTTAGCGAATAGTAGGCGAAGCAATCTGTATTACACATCTTAATTATGTATTGGCCAAAATTTAATTTTGAAGTCCATTTCAGATAAAGTATTCTTCCGGTCTTCGGATTCATACATCATGTATTTCCAAGTACTGCCAGCTTCAAGCGCTATCCTCGTTTTCTTATCAATGTGCTCTTTGACACTTCTTGCGCCTTTCCAATCCGGTAAAGCTTCACATTCTTGACTATGCTTTACTATTGTTTTGGGTCTTTGATTGACAGTGTATTGAAAACCTTCCACGGGGTGGGTATTCTGGCTTCATTTCAACAAGATCAACAAAAACAGACAAACCAGCTACAATAACACACACCAATACATCGAGGTAAATTGCAAAAATAACAAACAGTACTTGCATACAAGGAAACATCAGTAAGACACATAACACAGTGAGCCACTGCACAAGTCGCAGATGCAGACTTAAATAGTTCCTAGCGGTGGTGACCCCGCTGATCATCCAGGGTAGCCGTGCCAGGCAGCCGCGGCCGTAGGAGAAGAAAAGACGCCTCTGCGTGGGGAAATAGAACGGCATTGCGTAGTTGCTAGGGAATCGCGGTCCGGATGCGCGAGTCTCTCGAGTCGACACAGCGGTGCGGGGGGTGAAGGATTGCGCGCGGATATTGACAGGCACGGCCCTCCTGCTTCAGCGCCTTAAAATACCTTCATGAGGTCGCGGCGATGTCACCATGGGTCTCGATTCCTTGGCCATCCCAGGGAATCTAGGCCGGAGAGATGTGGAGATGTTTTTTGGATCCAGTAGTAACTCGGGCCGCGAACGAAATTAATTACTTTTTGAATTTTGTATAGCTTGACCCCTTGGCCGCTCCACCCCCACCACCGCAAGAGACAGTAATGGATGTATGGAAAAAATCGCCTGTCGATAATTTTGAGGACTTCCGCAGTGAAAAGAAGTGGCCCGAAATTTGTTAGAAGTGAAGATGAGGATTCCGTTGCATTTCGAGACCACGCGGAGACATGATGCTCCCATGACAGACCGGGTTCGTAGAACGAACCTAAGGATTTTTTTTTTTTTTTTTGAAGGCTTTAATATCGTGTCATCAACTTTAAAGTGGAAGCCCGTTTTTTTTCAAATTTATGCTTGAGCCGACAAGAAGAAAGGTCAGTTTTCTTTTCGATTTAATTTTGAGAGAGTTTGCGCCGAACCATGCTTGAAGTTCCAGAAGAGTGAGTTCCAGTCTGTTTTTCAGGGCATCTAACCCGTTGTTGTTAGGGGTGCGGCAATCCAAGTGGACGGTGTCATCTTGCGTATGAGATTAGGTGACCATGGTTCAATGTGTCCAGACATGTCGTTTGTGAATAAGATGAAGAGAAATAGGCCCAATAGATCGAGCCCTGGGGACGCCGCCACGACACGGTAAAATCAGCTGCCCACTCTCACCACCTGGGCACGAGCCACTGAGGTAGCCTGCGGAACCACGCAAGTGTTATGCAATACCAGGGCCATACTTACTGAGGAAACATCGTGGTCGACGCCTGTTCAAACGCCTTTGAAAGATCAATGTCGTAACCGACGATATAAGACCTCTGTCGATGTTAAGAGTAAGGCGCTCGACAGCGCCGAGCACGGCAATCCTCAGTGAATGTCCTCTGTTTATACGCGTACTGGATGGCGTCAGTAGGTGGCCGAGTTTCAAAAAAGAAGCTGTCAGCTGACTAGCATACAACTTTCTCTAATATTTTCGAAGTGAACGCTAAGTTAGTGAGATGGACCTATTGTTTGAGGGTATCTGAGGGTCACCGGGCTTAGGTATGGGCACAACATGCAGGTTTTCCACTGCCTCGGAACACCTTCTATCCATTCAAGCGACGGTTAACTGGCGCAGCAGATGGCGGGCCCACAAATTGAAACGAAAACACTCGCGTGACGCAAACAGCGGCACCTCGTCCAGCCCGGACGCACGCGGGACCGCAACTCATCCGCTGATTACAGCCGGATAGTTCAGGCAGAGTGAGCCGGCTGAGCTCGAAGCCCAGCGGCGCACACGGTCGGCGGCCTGGGTTCTCACGGCCAGCAGTTGACAGCCTCTCTCATAGGTTCCGGCCGCGATGCGAGGCCCTACGTCCGCAAAGTGCCGGTTTATCTGGTCAGCTGCCGCCACTGTCTACCTCCGGGACTTGCCGCGAGAGCGCCGCCGGCGTCGCCGGGTCGCCGTGGGCGAAAATCTCTTTGAAGGTCGGCCAGAACCCGGCGTCTCCCGAGGGCATCTCGCCACAGAGGAACTGGGCCGCGCGGCGATGAGGTCGGCTCTTCACCTGATTGCGGAGGACGTACGAATGCGCCCTTGCCTCCGGGTGCGCAAGCAGAGCAGGTGTTCTCGCCGCGTTGTCCCGCTCCGGACAGCGAGAGCTCGCAGAGCTGGATCATCGGCGATCCAGGGGCAGTGCGGAGTCTGGCAATCCTACACGCGCTGGGCGGGCAGTGGCGGTCCAATTACAGCCGTTCCACACGCTCATGAAGTGGCTGACGGCATTGGTCAACGTCCCGTCGCGCATCTTTATGCCCGTTCCCAGTCGACTGCAGCAGATCAAGACAGATAACTCTCCACTGCTCGTCTCCAGCGCGGATGGTTCGCCATTGACATGGCCCTGCGCACTCTGCCGAGCTGCGCCGATGCCATGATCGGCTGGTGGATCGCTTGATGACACCGGAAGGATGGTGACCTCCCGGCGCTGGCTCTTGTCTGGTTCGTGATGATGTGAATCAAATTCTGATGGAGTCGGTCGAGGTGAGTGGGGCGTCCAATCAGCTGAGATCATGTTCAGCTCCCTGGATGACTTGAAGGTAACGCGGTGTCCAAGTGAATTTGAGTCGGAGCACGTTTAAAGTTGAGTTTCGCCGAGGCGCGAATACGGGTCTACCAGCACCGGCTGCCCTCTTCGGAGCTGGTCCTCAGGTGCTAGCTGGCTGCCACCGGACTGTCGGGTGGGCGGTAAATAACTCCTACTGTAGTCGGCCGGCCGCCGCGCCAGGTGGCCGACCCCACATTACGCCACGTTCAGCTTGTTTGAGAAATGTGCAATTGTTCCAACATGTTTGGAAATGCGACAACAACAATGACTTTTTGATACTTTTTGTTCTTGCTTAGGCGCCTGTTACTACGTAATCCTCTTCGTTATATTCTACATTTCACTATCATTGCCTTGGGATATTTTAGTTGTCTGAAGATCTCATGATATGACTTAATTCATCATTTCAAATATTCCTCACTGCCATATATCTATTGCTCTGAGATAAAAAACCAATTACATAACCCCGACTTAACTCATGCTTGCTAGTGAGCTGAATGAAAGTGAATGTAATCTTCCTTATTAGTTCTCTTTCTATAAACTTTAAATTTTAGTCCTTCTTCAGTTCGCATTATCATCGTATCTAAAAATGGGAGACTCATATTGTCTTCTTTTTCTATGGTAAACTGTATCTTGGGATCCACGTCATTTAACGTGGATCCCAAGATACAATCCCAAGATTACTTCATATATTAATATGAAGTAACTCTACGAAACGCGTCTTGGTCATCAATAAATTAATATGAGGAGTTGACTGTTTACTTAAGAATTAATCACAGCGCCTTGTCCCGATGCTCAGAGCCGATTTTCGAAAGCACTGCAAATGGCGCAATTGACTAAGGGCTTTGTTAATTGCGCCACGGGGGCGGCACATTTAGAAGTCAAATGCGCCACCCCCTGCATATGTACTAACATGATTGGGAGATCTGCTTAACTGTCTTAACTTTAGTATTAGTTAATCTTAACCATGTAACATTCCTAAAAATTGTTATAATTTGTACGCTCGTAAATTAGTGTTAAAACTTCCCAAATTTTGTACCACAAACAATAGTGAATTGGAAAACTGCGGGCGCATTTGCCCAGGGCGCATTTAGCTTTATGACAATTTTCACAAATATAGCACCAGCCTCAAGCCATGGCACAATAATGGGACAAGTGCTCCTAAAATTGACAGTTATTTGCGTCTTCTTCCTAATAGCAGGCATCCTTCCTCAATGATACGTCCTATGTAAGCTTAGTTATTGCATGCTACTTGAGGTTGTTTTGATAAGAATCACATCAGAAATAAAAACAAAGCCAGGAAGCATTCAAAACATGGCTACCTTAACCAAAACAGAAGTTCAAAATGTTATTTTTGTAGTGGTGAATACTAATTGATGTAGTAATGGTTGATGGATGTGATAATTTACTGGAAAACGTGGTAGGCGCAATTAGCTAAGGTGGCGCAGTTCACCCATTCTCCCTAAATATAATGCTATGCAATGGATAAGTTTATGTGTGCAAAATATTAACTAATACCTGAATCGTTTGTTTAAACAAAAATGAAGTCAATTCGGCGCATCAATTATTAGTGATAAAACACATACAAACCTGTATTGATCCATATGTTTCGTGCACACTCCAAACATTCGTGAGGTTTTTAGTCAACTTCGTACAAAAAGTTACATTATTTGAGCCGGCCCAGCACGGCCCAGAGATGATAATTTGCATGCCCCTATCAAACGGCTGGGAGAAGCTTTGCTTTTGGTCTTTTGGTCACTTTTCAGACCAATCAAACCAATACGATGACAACTTAAGATCAGTTTAACCACTATCAAATCATTTAACAAAATCGCGGTTTTTATATTTTGATCTACGCAAACATTTCTGAAACTTCCAAGATCATCGGTAAAGCTATTGCGCTATAAAGTTATATTTAACGTTTGGGAAAATTAAGGTATTTGACCTGACAGTATCCAAAGACTTTATCTTCCTTAACGCTCAAATTTGCAGATTGGGTGCAAAATATGCATAAGTTATGATGAGACTGGTGTTTGAATTTGGTGCCGCAGCAGCACCGTTTTCTTGTCGAGCTCTCCAGACACATGTTCAATGTTCATGGCTCAGTCACCGAACGCTGAAAGCTGCGCGGGTTACACACTGTGTGCCGTGTGGCGTGTCGTGGTTTGTTTGGCTTAGTGCTTGCCTGAACTCGCACCGCTTCAGTCAGTGGTGCGTCAGTTTTCTTAGTGACACTACAGTGCGTTCTTGCCAGTTATACGATATGCTGGGGCGCAACCACCTATACGGACACTACGAAATGTCCGTCCCGTTTTTGACGGGCCCAGAAGGCGCCCCCTCCCATTTTTTCAATTATAGTCTGTTCCACGAGTCTTCTTCCTTCACTCAAATATATCAGAGTTATTAAGCGCGTGTTTTAATGAAGATATTCTAAAAATCGAACGTCGCTGAATATCTATTTTGGCGAGGACATGCCGGTCGCGGGGTAAGCTACAGGTAAGCATCAAGCTAAGCTACAGCCTTATAAAGGCACTTTGAACACAATATTGCATTAGTATGAAAAGGTTAAAGGCGTTTGCGTGCATTGTAGCGTTCTCAGCTGTATTCACGGTCCAGTGCTGGCACACGCGCTCGGTGAATGCCGGGCGCAGCCGGCCCCGCTCATATAGGTATGAGCAGTGGCGTGCTTTTCAATCCGGACTATTGCAGCAGCGTCAGTTCGGATCATTGGAACAGCGTCAAAGGGTCCAAATAACGTCCCGGATGCCCATTTGCCGGATGCCCAGCCAGGGGATATAGCCTTATTCTTCTGTCCGTCCCTGTGACGCACAGCCTTTTTCACATTGTTACCTACTCTGTTCACCCTGTGACGCACAGCCTTTTTCACATAGTGACCGACTCGAATGCAATGTGTCAATAACCCCAACACCAGTCCAGAACGGCAGAGCAGTACGCTGATCTGTAACCTAGTATTACATTTTTAACAGGGTAAGAGCATTCATATTTAAACGAGTACATTTATCTGTAGGTACATGTGTTTTGTTCCTATGAAGGGAAATTAAAATAAATTAGTTTATTGATTGATTTATCATTAACCTACCTCTCCCCCGCTTAACAAAACTTTTCGTTGACAGCGCACTCTCGAGAGCCTCGACCCCCCCCCCCCCCCCCCCTTGACTGGCTGTATAAGTACGCCACTGCTCATACCTATAAAATACACGCATACGCTTTCAACCTTTTCATACATACCGGGGCCGCATCAACCCAAATAAAACGCCTCGAGCGCCTACAACAGTTTTTTATGTGGTTAGGGTGTAAATCTCAGCATCGCTGTTCCACCATGGAGTATACCTCACTGCTGAAACATTCGAATTGTCAGTCCATCAGAGCTCGCTTCACTCGAACTGACATTATGTTCATGCAGTCTGTACTCCGTGACCGCTTAGATTGCGCAAATGTAGTGTCTATGTGTTCCATGTCTGCTCCCACCCGACGCACACGACACACCGGGTTGCTCCATGTGCCGCGTGATAGAGTAAATTCGGTGCGCAATAGCTTTTTATTGTGGCTACCAGCCACCTGCAGCACATTGATGCATAAATCACCTGATAATTTTTTTTTTTAATCACCATTTACTTTTAAGTCGCATGTTTTTAAGTATGCAAACAATGAGGTCATTTATTGATGTCAAATGTCCATAGTTGCACAGCGGTGCTGGCTAGTCACTTGTCTTTTTTGATACGTTTGGTAGTGGGATATTTATATATTTATTTATTTACTTATTTAACATTATCATCATGTTTAAGGTATCACTTGTGTGAATGTATGAGCGATTGTGTGTGATTTGCATGACTACAACCGTAAGTGGGCTCTGGCCTGTGGTTGTTTAAGAACTAATAAACAAATCAACAAATACACAAATACTAATGCAATATTGTGTACAAAGTACCTACTACCTATATAAAGCTGTAGCTTGATGTACGACCCCGCGACCGGCATCTTCTTGTCAAAAATATGTATTCAATTATGTTCGATTTTTATATTATTGTTATTAAAACACGCGCTTTATAACTCTCATATCTTTGAGTGAAGGTAGAAGACTCGTGGAACAGACTATAGCACCGCCAACAGGACAGGCGCCAGTGGCCTACAGAGTATACGGTCATTCAGGGAATGACCTGATCCTTTGTACCCGAGATGCACATGCAACGTTGGCGCCCCTCTGATCAGTAACGGTGCCCCTCCGACTAGTGACGGCGCCCCTCCTGCCAGTAATGGCGCCCCTACGGCCAGTAATGGCGCCCCTCCGACCAGTGACGGCGTCCCTCCTGGCTCCGGCCAGTGACCTCCGACCAGTGACGGCGCTCCTCCGGTCAGTGATGGCACCCCCCTCCGGCCAGTAATGGCGCCCCTCCAGTTAATGACGGCGCCCCTCCGGCTAGTGACGGCGCCCCTCCAGTTAATGACGGCGCCCCTCCAGTTAATGACGGCGCCCCTCCAGTTAATGACGGCGCCCACTCCAGTTAATGACGGCGCCCACTCCAGTTAATGAACGGCGCCACCTCACAGTTATGACGGCGCCCCCTTCCGGCAAGTCGCGCCCTCCGGTTAGTGACGCGTCCCTCCTTTAACCAGTTATGACACCCCCTCCGACCAGTAAACGGCGCCCCTCCGGCCGATGACGCGACCACTCGGAAACCATTGACGGCGCCCCTCGACCAGTGACGGCGCCCCTCCGGCCAAGTGACGGCGCCCCTCCGGCCAGTACGGCGCCCCTCCGGCCAGTAATGGCCCCACTCCGGCAATAATGGCGCCCTCTGGCTAGTGTGTCGGCTGCCCCTCCGGTCAGTGACGAGCCCCTCCAGCAGTGATGGCAGCCCCTCGCCAGATGACGGCGCCTTCCGGCATAGTGACGCGCCCCCCCTGTCAGTGGTGGCACTCCCCTTCCGGCCAGTGACGGGCGCCCCATCCGGCAGTATGGCCGCCCCTCGACTGGTGACAGCCCCTCTCCACCCGTGATGACGCCCCTGGCCAGTGACGGCGCCCTTTCCGGCTAATGACGAGGGGGCGTCGCCTCTCCTACCGCACGGTGTGGAAGGAGAAGTGCCTCCTGCAAAATTTTCGTTAATATTGATGGCGCCCCTTTCGATCAGGTGGCGCCCCTCAGGCCTCAAAGCGATGACCTGGCCCTTTGTGAATTTCTGCGCACGCCACTGGCAGGCACTCCTAGGAATCGGACAAATCAGCACTTCTAAAAGTAAATGGTGACTTAGGAACAGGATAGGCATCACTAGAAGGAAATGTCGCCCCATGGAGCAGAACAGGCACCCTACCGGTTAATAAGCAAATGCCGCCCCCCCCCCCCCACGGAGCAAAAGCAGGCTAGCAAGCAGCTAAGTTGGACAAATGCCCTTTGCCCGTGGGCGTCGAAAGCGGGGGGGAGGAATGCATGGGTGGAGTTTCCTATTCAGATGGTGGGGCAACTGCCCCACCAACTTTGAGTTTGGCCCCATCAACTATTGTCAGATTTGAAGGCTTCCTTACATTGAAATAGTAATTTTTCCCCTTAACCATGCACAAATGTCAGGTTTAAAGGTTTCCTGACGTTAAAAAGGTCATATTTGACCTATACCATGCAAAACATTCAGTCAATATGACATTTTGCCCCACCAACTTTTTTAAAAGCTCCACCCATGGAGGAATGCTTCCCCCAAGGGGAACGCGTCCCCCTAAACATTTTATATTTTTAATCCGCGAGTAACTGGGGTATATTCTCGGTAATGCGACTTACTGGGGGGACTATCAGGCGCGGATCCAGGGGGCGCTTGGGCGCCCCCCCCCCCCTGAGCCGGGACTTTCTTATGGCGCGCCCGTAGGGCGCGCCGGAGAGCGCAACTTTTTGTATTGCGCCCCTCCCCCCTCCTGACCGAAATCCTGGATCCGCGCCTGGCTATTTATAGCCCCCTCTGATCTCCATAACTACTGGACCGATCTTAAAACTTCAAACAGCAAACGATAGCCCTGCAAAATGTGTCTCTTGAAACCCAATATTGTAACCTCAGGGTCACCAATGACGTCACAGGTCACGTCAAAGACAAAATGTTTGCCCTTGTCATCAAAGTCCGATGGATTGAGTTATCGCGCAAAAATGTGATATTAAACGCATAGGTATTTGATAAATCGGTATGATTCGTATATCTGACACTTCTGAGTACCAGTCTAAGCTGAAAATGAGCTTGGGTGAGGTCAAGGTCATCCGAGGTTTTGGAGGTCAAACTGCAGATTACGGTCATTAGGGTTTTTATCACATGTTTATGGGTTTGTTTTTCGACTAGAACGTAAAAATGACCATAGAAACTTTGTTTGCTCCATATAAATATCAAGCAAAAAGCAAAAAAAAAGAAAGTTCGATTTTTATGGGTAGTAAATAGTAATACTGTAGAGGTGGTCAAATTTTTTCTTTGAAAGATTGTAAGTCGGTCATTTTTTAAGATATCAACTTTAAACTTAGTACACATATTCATTAGAATCGTCTCAATCATTTTTTTTAATTCTGACTTTAAATTTGACAGCGTTTTCTGCAAACCTTTATTTTTCAACCAAAACCGCAGAACATGACGTCACTCTGACGTCATTTCCGGTTGACCTATCATAACCCTATATTTTGCCTTCAGCCAAGATAAGTAAAATAGATGTGAGACAAGGTGCTGAAAGTTTGGTGAAAATATCTTTGTTGGTTTAGGAGATATTGCAAAATAACGGGAGGGAGCTATAAATAGCCCGCCTCCCCAGTAACTCGCGGGTTAACATTACGCCGATTACGCCCATATATGGGCGTTGCATGGAAATAATCGACTTCAAAGCACCTCCCCAGCTAACAATTTGACGTTGTCGCTACGTTGTGACAAGGACGTAGCGACAACGCCAAATTGTTGACGTTGTCAAAATATGCGTTTTGTACAGACGGATCTTATGTTTATGCGTTCAGTGTTTGGTGACCGCCTGGACTGCGTCGAACTTGTGGGAATGTTCCCGCTTATCAGGCACCCAGGCCGACGCACGCGACGCCCTGAGCCTTCCACGTACTCGTGGGATGTGGGAGAGTGGACAGTGTGAAGAGGGGCTTCCTGGTTCGTCTACCACAATTGTTAAACTCCCTCACAAGTAGAGCCCTCGGACTGATTTATTTCTTCCGTCGAGCTCTCTTCGTTCAGAAATCTTAAAATTTGCTGACGATTCAGGGCACTTACTTAGGCTAGGCTAGGACTGCTGAATGCGAAGCCACGTCTACCATGCTGTGATATGTAATTTATATTTTTATTGTTTGGTCCTTTTGCTCACCAGCTTTTTTATTTAATTTATTTGTACTTTTATCAGCGCTTTTAAAGGCTTACTTTATGCTTTAATGTGCTACTTTAAAGCGCTGTTTGTACTGTACATTACTACCACCTGTATGTACTACTGTGTTTGCGTTTTTTGCACCATGCGGCTTGTGCTGCGCACACAAATCGCGATAATTTGCAAAATGTTATATTCGATTGCTTAGTTTATTTAGTGTGACTGCAGCCGTTAAACATGGGCTCTTGCTGTTTTGGTTGTTTGTAAGCAATACAATTACAATACCATACAAAAAGGTTGAACACAGCTGCACAAACGTTGTGATAGTGTAATTTTGTAGACTCCCAGGAACGTTGTCACAACGTTACCTTTTGTAGACGCTCACACACGTTGAAACACGTTCGCTACAACGATACTTTATGTCAAGCATAGCTAATGTGCTTACGTGGTCGATCAATTATTAGTAGATGGTGAATTGGCCCAATCTTAGCATCATTTGTACCCACTGCGAGCTGTTCTTCTCAAGTTACTAGAACAAAGCTGTGACATTCGTAACGATGCAACGTTGTGTACGTTTAAACAGGCAACGTTTATACAACTTTTTCTTCACAACATTCCCGACATTGTCGCAACGTTGTTAAAACGTAAAAGTTCACACTTGATTTTGCACAACGTTGTTACAACGGTATCTGATACCTGGGTCTGTCCCCCCTCCCAACTTCCAGAAGGTGGCGACGCCCTTGCCACAGCCCAGTCCAGTAGCAAATGACGTCCCCATGGAGCAAAACAGACGCTGTCTAAGCCAGACAATAGGCGTCCTCAGAAGCAAATGCCGCCCCCAAAATGAGGGTCCTCGTCCAAACCAGCTAATCAAAGGTAGCGAAAAAATGTTAAAAGGGTCTAACAAAATAAAGTGGCCTAAATCCGTCAAGTTTACATATCTAGGGCAAGGTTTGATCTAGAACGATAGATTGGGAGGGGCCACTGGTGTGTTTTTTTTTGCTGCTATCGTTATGTACAAAAGTCTCACATAATTCTGAAAACTCATCGGATTCCGCCTGCTTATGCATTGGTAGCTGACTTATTGACTTTTTCTTAGTAAAAGCTGCTTAGATTTTCTTTTACATCAGAAAATGTGTCAATTTTGCTCCGATTTCAGACGTTTTTGGGAGGACCATGGCCGGATCCGCCCCTGGACGGATCCAGCTATAGCCCGGCCGGTCAGTGGTCACCCCTCCTCCTGGTTCCGCCCCTGGACGCCATCGTGATTGTCATGTCAAGGCACTTCGAATCATATTCATGTTGACCAGGTTAGGTCAACTGATAAATTTGACCTCAGTTCAAGGTCAAGTGGTGACCCAAATATATCTTGCTGCACATTGAGACGTTTCTCGACGAGACAAAATACATTGGTACCATTTTGACTTCTCTATCGTCATTATGTCGATAATTATTGACAAAACAATGTTGGTGGTGGTCACAAAATTGAGCCGACCTTAAGCCACCGATATCAGAAATCCGAGATCAACAAATAATAGGTATCTACGACCTTATTAAATTTTGCAAGTTTGAAACTGATGTACCTAAAACTGTGGCTGCGGTACAACTGCAAAAACGTTTTGAAGGTGGGGTGATCACGTGACCTGGTATGGTGACCTCTGACATGAGATGACCCGAAGTCAAGAATTTTAAATAATGTGGGCAGTTGATTTTAAAACAGGTATGCAAAAAATTGCGCTGCTGCGCGTCGCCGTTTTTGCGCTATCCTCGAACAACCTTAGGGTTGGGCGGACTTCGCTAACCCTTCATGTGGTCGACTTGACGCCGGCCTGCACGCGCGCCGGGCCGGCCGTCGAACGGTCTGTCACTGCACTGCTCGCTGCAGTCCTGCTCGATTCAATTGATATAAATGATTTATCTCATTTTGATTATGGGAATGGAGGCAATTTTTCAGTACTACAGCAGATTACAGGTATATACTAAGCATACATTTACCTACATATACAAATTGACACATTTGTGATATAACGTTTTTTGGCGATGGCGCCCCCCAACGCCAATGTGTCCGTACCACTTTTTGGGACGTGGTTGCTGTAGCGTGGGGGTGTGACGTGTGACGCGTGGGGCGTCTCGTAGAGAGGGGTGGGAGAGTT
>VOPJ01013066.1:0-22844 GCA_014673585.1 Semibalanus balanoides | reverse complement strand
GCATGAACATGACAGAAGTGCTTGTGAGCAGCAAGAGCACAACAGGGATCAAGCTCAGCTTCTGGAAGCCCTACTTGAAACGACAGAGAGGGCCCAGTTGCCACCTACAGAGATCATGAAGTTTCGGGGTGATGCTGCCCAGTACTTCTCCTTCATTCGCTCATTTTTGAAAAGTCGTTATCGGAAAGAAGACATATTCAGCGACCAAGAGAAGCTGTTCTACCTGCAACAGTTCACCGAAGATCAACCAAAGGAGATTGTGCGAGGCTGCCTGCTGATGTCGCCAGATAGGGGCTACCAAGAGGCAAGGCGCCTACTACACAAGAGGTACGGAAACGAAGAGAAAATCAGTGCTGCGCATATTGAAAAGGTATTGGCATGGCCGAACATCAAGCCAGATAACATTGAAAGTCTGCAAAACTTTGCAGTTACACTGATGGTCTGTGACAGCGTGATGGCCAACATGCCTGTTGGGCTAAGAGAGACTGACCACCCTCGAACCCTTCGAAAGATCGTGGAGAAGTTGCCCTTTCATCTGCACGATCGTTGGAGGAGGATGGCAGACTCGGCCATGGAGAAGGAGCAGCGCCGCGTCCCTTCTCAGACTTAGTGGAGTTTGTGGACAGAGAGGCGAGGGTGGCGACCAACCCCTTATATGGGCGCCAGATGATGGATACAACCAGGGTGAACTCCAACACCAAGGAAAGCCAACGACCAAAAGCTAAGTATGGACTTGCAACATCCGTGCAAGTGCAGGCTGCCTGTGCCTACTGCAAGAGGACCCACGCTGAGACTGCGAAGAACTTCAGACAGAAGGAGCCAGCTGTTCGGAAAGGCTTCATTCAAGAAAGGGGATTGTGCTTCGGCTGCCTGAAGACCGGGCACATGGCGAGAGGCTGTCAGCAAAGAAGCATGTGCAAGATCTGTGGCAAGAGGCACGTGACACTGTTGCACCAAGCCGGAAGCGAAAGAAATCACTCCCAGCAAAGGCAATCTCCCGTCCAGCCTGCGGCAGAGGATCACGTCACTGGGAGACATCAGGCTGGCAAAGAACCACAGCAAGTGAAGGCAGGCTGTGTTCGCGAAGGGAACACTGGCTTGGCTATCGTGCCGGTAGTGATCAAGGCAGGGGACAAGTCTGTGACCACGCATGCCCTGCTAGACAGTGGGAGCACAGCATGCTTCTGTCAGGAATCCCTTCTACAGAAGCTGGGAATCGAGGACAAGAACAGAACACAGCTGTCTCTGACAACAGTGTGTAAGGACCAGCTCAAGATCAACAGTCAGATCGTCACTGGGCTGGAGGTAACTGATATGGATGGACACATTTCTGCAGCTGCCGGCAGTCTACAGCTAGAGAAGTGCCGGTGGGATGTCAGGAATACCAAGACTAAGGGACGTTAACCGTTGGTCCTACCTGAGTGATGTGTACCTGCCTTGCGTGGATGCACCAGTAGAACTGATGATTGGCAACAACGTCCCACTCGCGATGGAGCCCTGGGAAGTCATCCACAGCCAAGAAGGAGGACCGTTTGCCACAAGGACTAGTCTTGGATGGGTCATCAACGGTCCTGTTCGGCACGACTCAAGAAGTCCGGTGAAGGCAAATCGGGTCCATATGGAAGACACAGGTCTCACCAATCTGATCAATACGCTGTACAATTCAGAGTATAGCGAGAAGCTCGCAGACACCTCTAAAGGATTGTCTTTGGAGGACAAGATGTGGCAGAAATAAGTTGAAAGAGAGCATCAAGTTCACAAACGGCCACTACCAGATAGGTCTTCCCTTACGAAGGAACGAACTCAGATGCCAAACAACAGAAACATGGCACTACGAAGGCTCTTCACCTGCGGAAGAAGATGAGGAGAGAGACACAAAGTTCAAGGATGACTATGCAGCTTCAGGAGGAACGATTTTGGAAGAAAGGCTATTGCTGAAGAGTTCCCGAAGAGAGTTTGAACAGGACAATGGCCGTGTGTGGTACATACCGCATCATGCGGTGTACCATCCTCACAAACCAGACAAGATCAGGGTAGTCTTCGACTGTGCGGCGAAGTACGGCGGCGTTTCGCTGAATGATGAACTGTTGCAGGGTCCTGACCTAACCAGCTCGTTGGTCGGCGTTCTGCTACGCTTCCGCACAGAACCAGTGGCTTTCATGGCGGATGTGCGTTCTATGTTCTACCAAGTCAAAGTGCCGGAGTCAGACAGAGATCTACTGAGATTCCTTTGGTGGCCCGAGGGTGACGTCAGTGAGGAACCCAGGGAATTTCGGATGAACGTTCACATCTTCGGAGCTGCGTCGTCTCCCAGCTGCTCAAACTTTGCCCTGAGAAGGACCACCACGGAGGACTGCGTGGGTGACTTCAGTCAAGAAGCTCTGAACACAGTTCGGAAGAACTTCTACGTTGAGACTGCCTGCGCTCCGTGTCAGGTCAGTGGAGGAAGCGCGATCACTCGCGGGACCAGAGGTCGGAGCTTCTGTGCGCCAGAGGAGGCTTTCATCTGACCAAGTATGTGAGCAACAAGGAAGGTGTTCTTGACAAGATACCACAGGAAGATCGAGATGACCAGTCAGCTGAGAAAGGACTGGACCTGGCGAAGGGAGAGAAAGTGAAGAAAGCTCTAGGAGTCAAATGGAACATGGAGGAAGATACGTTCGGCTTCTGCGTCAACATCAGAGAAATGAAGACCGTGACAAGACGACAGATCCTATCAGTCATCAGTTCGGTATACGATCCGTTGGGTATCGCCGGACCGTTCATCCTGTCTGGTAAGCTGATCCTGCAGGAACTGATCACTATGAAAATAGGGTGGGATGAAGCAATTCCGGCGAGCCAGGAGCTGAACTGGACAAGATGGTTGAAAGAGCTGCCGAAGTTGGAAGCACTTGAAGTGGAAAGGTCGCTGAAGCCTGAAGGATTTGGGCCAATCGTGTCATGTCAGCTGCATCACTTCAGCGATGCGAGCACGGTGGGCATATGGTGCGGTTTCCTTACCTCAGACTTATAACTGACGAACGGTAAGGTGCACTGCACCATCATCAGGCGAAATCAAGGTGCAACCTCTAAAGGAAGATGCGAATACCTCGAATGGAGCTAGCAGCAGCGACGGTGGCAGTGCGCCTCAACGCTGTCATCGAGAAGGAACTCGAGATTCCCATTGATAAAACAACATTCTGGACTGATAGCACCACGGTGCTGAGGTATCTCAACAACGACGCGGCGAGGTACCAGACTTACGTGGCCAACCGTGTGGCTGTCATCAAAGACGAGTCATCTCCATCACAGTGGAGATACGTGAGATCGGAGGATAATCCTGCTGACGAGGCATCACGAGGAGTGAAGGCGGACACACTTCTGGACAAGACCAGGTGGCTCGATGGTCCGGATTTTCTACGGAAAGAAGAGTCCGAGTGGCCACGTCTGCCTGATGGTTTTGGAGATGTAGAACAGCAAGATCCTGATGTGATCCAGCCCAGAGTATGCTGTTCTACAAGCGCACAAGAACCGAGTGCCACAGATAGACTTCTGCACCACTATTCAGACTGGTACAGACTGAAGAAGGCTGTAGCCTGGATGCTGCGGTTCAAGAAGTACCTGCAAACAAAGAGATTGAACTCAGGAAGGAAAAGTGAAGCACCAGTAACACGGTCCCGGAGTCGTACAGTTGAAAAGTCCGTTTCTCTGCTGTCGGTGGCAGAGCTCGAGGACGCAGAGAGGGCCATCCTTCAGCGTGTTCAGAGAATGGTCTTTGCGTCGGAGCTGCGATCTTTGAGATCTCGGGACTCTGCGGAGATCGGCAGAGATCAGGAAAACCGGTTTGTGAAGAAGAGTCAACTGCGCCAGCTGGATCCTGTGCTTGTGGACGGACTTCTGAGAGTGGGAGGCCGTCTAGCTTTGGCCCCGATCTCCGACAGTGCAAAACACCCAATCATACTGCCAGCACGTCACCACGTTTCGGACATGATCATCCGTCATACGCATAGTCAAGTGGGTCATCAAGGACGAGAGCATACGTTGTCGAGGCTGAGGGAATCTTACTGGTTGATACGTGGAAGTTCTGGTGTACGAAGTGTGTTGAGAGCATGCACTAGCTGCAGAAGACGTCAAGCGAAGCCAGTGGAGCAGAAGATGGCCGACTTGCCCACGGACAGGGTAACTCCTGACCAGCCAGTGTTCAGTAGTGTGGGCGTTGACCTGTTCGGGCCTTTCTACACCAAGAGAGGTAGAACTCAGGTGAAGCGTTATGGGGTGGTCTTCACCTGCTTGGCTACGCGTGCCCTTCACATAGAAGTGGTGGACAGTCAGTCTACAGATTCGTTCATTAACGCACTGAGGCGATTCACAGCCAGAAGAGGTCTAGTAAAGCTAATTAGATGTGACAACGGAACGAACTTTGTTGGGGCCGAAAGAGAACTGAAAAGAGAGCTTGAAAACCTGAATCAGAAACAGATACATGAGTCAATGCTGAGGCACAACATAGACTGGCGGTTCAACCCACCGTGCGCCTCGCACTTCGGTGGGGTGTGGGAGCGGCAGATCCGCAGTATTCGGAAAGTTTTGAACGCCTTGCTCACTCAACATGTTTTAGACGACGAAGGTTTGCGTACGCTGTTATGCGAGGTGGAGAGTGTGCTTAATCAGTCCCTATCTCTGCCCGGGGTGTGACCGCACGTGTCCTGCAGCGGAACTATAAGAGACTGCGAACCTGACGCCCAACCACCTTCTCCTGTTCAAAGATGGTCATGGACCCCCTGGTGTGTTCACTGAGGATGACATGGGGACCAAGAGATGGCGAAAGATCCAATACTTAGCTGACAGTTTTTGGCGTAGGTGGCGAAAAGAGTACCTGCCGCTTCTTCAAAGGAAACAGAAGTGGAACAACATTCGGCAGAACTTGAGTCCTGGAAACGTTGTACTGATGGTGGATGAAGCGTTGCCTAGAGGGCAGTGGCCACTTGCAAGGGTGGAAGAAGTCACAAGGGACCAGAAGGGACTGGTGAGACAGGTGATGGTCCGCAGAGGCACATCACTGCTGCGTCGCCCTGTGTCAAAGTTGGTGAGAATTGTGTAGGGAGATGAGTGAAGTCTGTTGGATTACGTGAAGCTCACATGTGTTGAATCGAGGAGGATTCAAGGGGGAGGATGTAATCGCCGCAAGTGGAATGGCAGAGTTTAAGGTTGTTTATTCCCTTTCATTTCCCATCCTTAACCACCCTCCAATCTGGCGTTTATTATGTTCTTGATTATTTAAATGGTTCGTGGCTCAGTTTCCGGATTGTTGAAAACAGCTTGTGCGTTCTTAGACCGCACATCGTATTTCATTCTGTTTTTGTGTGTGTTAGTCCCAGGAACTTGGTGGCCTATTTTGAGTCATTGTAGAAAGCCTGTGGTAAAGAAAGAGTGATTTGTCGGTGAGTTTTATTATTATAGGCCATAGAATAGGTTTTTGCCTGTGTGCTTATAATAAGGACCTGAGATAAAGGTCACATTACACAATGTATATCCAGGGACATGAAAATGTGTGGAAAGGATGGCCTTAGGTCCTGCTGATACCTGCTGAGTATTGGAATAGTATGTATTAGGAAATAGTTTGGTATTAGGGTTGTCTGATAGCTTGTATTATGATTCTGATAGCTAAATTTGTTTCTTTTTTGGTACAGAAACCTGCACGCTTGGTTGCAGCCATGAGCTGGCTTTCTGTTCCGAAGCTGTACGACTACCATGAGCTCACTTTGACGGAAACTACACCCTTTCTGGTTTTGAGCTGCATTTGGACTGAGCTGCACTTCGTGGGCTGAACTGCGTGAAAGTGGGAAGGCACACTAGAGTGGCTGAGTTTTCAAAATTTACACAAAATCTAGTGGTTTTCTACAACCAACATTCACACTTAGCGGTACATAACATCACACTGTAAGTTAGTATACATTCTCTAGCACTAAATGAGGTGAATGTATTGATGAATTGCAATATTTTTGCTCTTGATGGTGTGCAAAGTGTTGTGCTTATATAAAAGACTTTATTATTGATCCTCAACTGCAGTTGGAGAGCCGCCGGTGACCCTCAGAATGAAAGATGAGGGTTGTACCGTTAGTTGCATACGCTCCAACAGGTGTGCCGAAGGGCGGCGCTGAATTCGGGTAACGGTTATCGAGCATGGCAAACTTCTGCAATTGTTGGCGAGACCAGGGCTCTGTTTAGCGTATTGTTTATAGAGAAAACGAACTTGCAGTAAGTCGTTCTACTTGCTGGGTCTTAGGGCAAAATAATATTCATAGGGCCGTTTTGTTTCTTAAAATAATATCAATATGACCACCCTACTATATATACTATATATATTATAAGAGCGCTATCAGTAAATATATATATATATATATATATTGTCTATATATAATATGTATATCTCAGTGTTAATTATTATATATCTATATCTTATAATATATTATATATTACTATAATATTATATAATAATATATTATATCGGGTAAATGTATAACATATGGGTTTGGCTATTGAAATAAACAAATGGGGTTATTGAAACTGTTCATCCTTCAACAATTTATACTAAATGTTTGTTTACTATTTTCTGTTAAATGACGTAATATCGCACCTTATGTGTGAGGATCTCAATACATTTGCACCTCTTCCCATAATTTGCACCTCCACCGTTGATCATATCCCAGAACTTCAGTCAAGGCATGGATGGGTATTTCTCATCCATGGTCAAGGCGACCCTCTCCCTGTTCAGCGCTTCGTTTATCGGACGTGACCTGTGACCTTTCTGTCAACCGATAGCTGTTCGCCTCACAGACAGTGCACTGCCTGTTTGTGAGGCGAACAGCTATTGGTTGACACGGGATCTTTACTATCATCTATACTACAATGGATAGCCTCTACCCTAGAGGCACATTATGTGGTTTACTACGCGTGGCTACGTGTCAGCGTACGCTTACGACCCTACAATCAGGGGCAGTCTCAGGTCGAGATGCTTCAGTGCACTTGAGTTGGAAGAGAATCAGGTTTTTCGAAAATTGTGTTTTTATTTGAAGGCGTAGGATGGTGAAAAGCATGGGTGTAGAAACGTTTTCAAAGTTGGTGTAGATTGTTAGTAATGTAATCCTATTTGTCTTTTGTTTTCTCGAATTGCGTCCACACGTCTTTAAAATGGTGCAAAAACAATTTGTTTATATATCATAAACGGACGGTCCAAATGTGCACACAGCTCCAAAATGACCATTGGATGATCAAAATTGCATCTCTCCAACAGTAAGTTGGTGTGGATTTTCCACACCAACTTTCAAGTTGGTGTGGAGCTTTCCACACCAACCACATACAAAGTTACACCCATGGTGAAAAGTGATAGAAAGTTGTCTGTCTGTGTGACGGAGATATACCGCATAGATTTTCAGGGATATTCATTGTTTTTAGAATCGCCGCTGCTAAGTATTAGCCATCACCAGTAGTACCTACCATTTCTTTTGCAGTGACCTGTATTTACACTGTACACTTACAGCCTCTATGACGGATTAGAGTTAGATCTAGTTGAGAGTTCAGCACGGACTCCTACTGGCCCTATCTGCCGCTGCTTCCAGCGACACCCAGCGGCAGAAGCCAGCTCAGCCACAATCGCGATACGGTCAGTACGCATTGTCACCGAGCGTGTCCCACAAATGGACGCCGCGGGAGGCCGTGCCGCGCGCGCGCCACGCCGAATCAAATGTCTTCCGCAGCATCGCTGTCCGTTTCCGGTGTGTCCGGTGGCCGGCCCCATATATGGCGCTTCCGGTCGGCGGTGTGCTGCGTCGACGGCGGCCGGCCATCATCTGCAGCGATCGTCCGGTTCCGGCCGGCACACTGGCGTCTCCGAGAGGGTCGCCGCGGACCTTCCGGCCGCCACAGAGCAGCAGTGGCTGCACAGTCAGACAGTGACGTCACGTCACACGCGGCGCCAAGCCGCAGTGACGGGCAGCAGCAGCAGCAGCCGAGGGCAGGCAGCAGCAGCAGCAGCCGGGCAGCCGGGCAGCAGCAGCCGGGCAGCAGCAGCAGCCGAGGGCAGGCAGCAGCAGCAGCAGCCGAGGGCAGGCAGCAGCAGCAGCCGGGCAGCAGCAGCAGCAGGCGCAGCAGCGGCGCATCATACTCAGCAGCGGCGCATCATACAGCGGCGCATCATACAGCGGCGCATCATACAGGGGCATCCATACAGCGGCGCATCATACAGCGCGCATCATACTAGCAGCGGCGCATCATGCAGCGGAGCATCATACAGGCGGCGCATCATACAGCGGCCTGCATCATACAGCGGCGCCATCATACAGCGGCGTCATCATACTCAGCAGCGGCGCATCATGCAGCGGCCGCATCATACTCAACAGCGGCGCATCATACAGCGGCGCATCATACAGCGGCGCATCATACTCAATGGCCTGGGCAGCCGTCCATTCGGCTGTACATCCGCCGCTCAGTTTGGCTGCGACCCAAAAAATGGCCTGCAATACAACAATTTCGTTGTAAAAATTCACAATTTAAAACAGACATAGTTTGAACAGCATGACGCCGATGACCAGGGACGCAGGAAGTATGTTCAAGTTTGGGGGGGGGCAGGATTTTAGCCTGACAATGAGTACTCAGCCGGAAATCCTGCCACACTTCAGAATTCTGCCCGATTTTGAACTACTAGTCACTTTTGGTTGTGGGTATTACCTATTTACGCCACTAGCTCGTCTACTACAAGGTTTTTGATAGCTTAATTTGACTGGCAAATAGTCCTCGGCTATCATAATTGTATACGGGATTTTTGAAATGTTATATGATGACAAATTATATTTTTTCATATTAATTTGGCAGATGCTAAAAACATGAATAGGATGGTATCATAGACACATGTCAGATACGAAATATGAACGAAACTTTTACGAGGATTTTGACGGATGCAAATTTGAAGTTGATATCATTAAAACTGACTGACAATCATGATTTTCCAAAGACCAAAATCGACCACTTTCGACGGCATTGCCTACCTACCGTGGATATAAAATGCATTTGCGTTTTTGATTTATACTTTGAGTTATTTGAAACTAATATAGCTTTAACTTTTTAAATAACGCTTTAACTTTCACGCTCTAGACGCAAAAAATATCCAAATAACATGTAGTACAACGCCTAATGACCGTAATCAGTAGTTTGACCTCACGTGACCTCGGATGACTTTTGCCTGATTTAAGATCATCCATCATCTGAGTCTTAGCCTGCTACTTATACAAGTCTAAGAATGATACTTACAAGTGTCGGATACATGAATCATNCGTATTCACGATGACCAGGTTAGGTCAACTTAGAAATTTGGCCTCGGGTCAAGGTCTAGTGGTAACCCAAATAGGTCATGTAGCAAATTGGGAGACGTGTCTCGTCGAGACACGTCTTCCATATACATTTTGTTAACTTTTACACATTGGTGGCGGTTTCACTTCTTTTACTGGATTTATCAAGAGTTAATGACAAACATTGTTGGTGACCTCGGATGACTTCCGCTGACCATTGTAGAGGTCACTTAACATAAATTGCACCTGGATCTTAAGAAATGGCCGATGATAACATGATCCAGAAGGAATTGGGCTGCTGCTATCTTGCGTATCCATCAGAATCATAGGTGACGGAACGGAGGCGGGCACCGGGGCACCGTGCCCCTTTTAATTTTTAAGTGGGCACCCATATGAAATAGCTACACTTAATTTTGCTATGGCTTAGGTTACAGACATAGGTCTTCTTATCAAATTTATGGAAACACATTTGTATAATGTCGTGAATATTTACGGGCGTGATAATCCTCGTTGCAAAAACAATAAATAATTGAAAAATCGTGAAAAATGGAGTGTTCAAGTCAGTGGCCAATAGAAAACGTTGAAAAATAAGTATTAATTTTCGTTAAATGCTTTATCAGATGTGAAACTTTGAGATTAAACCCCAAAAATTCAAACTTGCTTTTTTCGTCAATTGGACAATTTGTGCGTGAAGCTCTTACAAAAATCGAGAAACAAAATATTACATAGGTGGCAAAAATCCGCGATTCGTCATTGCATGCGTAAGCTGTAATTACGAAGTGTAAAACTCTAAACATTTGCTGACGTCATTTAAAGTCTTCCATATGGTTTGGATCGTTGAACAAATGTCGTTGCGTCTACGATGCTTGAATATCCAACCCAATTTCTGAGATTTCACCAATTCAGTTTAACTATCCTTAAAATGGCTAAACAAGGTCTCAAAAGTCGACTAGAAGCAATCATTACTAGATCCCTACCTTAATTTTCAAGCAATCTTAATAATGAACAATGCTTTTATTTCCCACATTTGGCTGATTACATTTCAACGATTTTATTAAGATAAGTATAACTGTAAACAAAAACCAAACGATCTCTCATCAAAAGTTGGGGGGCGACGCCCCCCCTCGAAAAAGTTTGGGGGGCGCTGCCCCCGCTGGCCCCCCCCCCCCCGGTTCCTGCGTCCTTGTGTGGGCCTATGGGAAACGCGCTGACTTGTCGCCTAAACGACCGAAAGCGCGATTAGGCGTGTTCAGCTGACTTTTTGGTGCGTTGTCGGCGTGTTATTCGGCGCTGGGTTGGCGCTGAATAGGCGCGCAGAAGTTGGAAATGCTTAACTTTTCGGTCACTAGGCGTGAAAAAGTTCTGCATCTGAAAGATCTTATTGCAAATTGTACGACAATTTAAGTATTTCGCTTTGCGAAATGTAGTAAACCACAAGGTTATTTATAGCGATAATCTTCGGAAGCTGACTTCTCCGTAGTAGAAGTTAGAACGTTACTATATTTTTGCTGAAATGATTCCAACATGTGGCAACAGCAACACAAATGCATAGATATCTGGAACCAAGAGTATCATAAATAATTAACCTAAGACTATTTTTTATTTTGCAGTAATACCTACAACTTTTGCATTTTAATGCACTTTTGTTCAGTCATGGCATCTCACATTCGATGCATAATTCGGTCGCCGGTACTACGCGCGTAGTCGGTGCGTAGCCAGCGCTCAGTCGGCGCGTATCATGGCTTTGGGCGCGCACTGAAATTCGGCCGTTAGGCGATTAGGCGTGCGTTCGTAGCGTAGTGGGCGGCGACCGTAAGTAGGGTCACTTGACTTGACCTAATGACCTGAACTGCGATGCAAGAGATAATACCAAATCGTACCATATGTTTTTTATGCCGAAAAAGCTGTGCCAAATTTGGCGGGACTGCATGACGCCGTTTTTTTTCGCTATTCATGACAAATATTAAAGGGGTGTTGAAATAAACGTCCCATCCGGCAGTGCGTGAGTTATCGATGCTAGTTGCATAAATGTTCCCCCATATATTGACCTCTTTCGTCTGGGAGATTAGCTTCATTCTGGAAAAGTTGCTCAAGGATCGTTAAAACCCAGCACGCTGTAAAAGTTAAATGAAGCAATAGGCATAGAAGAAATAACTTAGAAATGGATGGAGTGCAAATTCCGTGTTCACTGTACTTCTACAGTACAGCAACGCAGCAAAATAAGATTATCAACCACTTGTTAAAACAAAACATAAGATGCTTTAATATGTGTTTCATGTCGATCTATATTTTAATCATGTTGATTCAAATAATTATGACAATATGGTATTGGTGATGGAGAGAAATTTGTTTGGCATTAGGATAGCTGTAATACCATGAATATGACACTATATTATACCTATGTGCATTTGCTATTTACTGATAACCTTCGCAATTAAATAATAAATTAATCAAAGTAATATAAACCTGTTTGCATCAAGAAGATGTTTCTACATGAGCATCATGTAAAATGTGAGTCAATTTAAAATTAGGCACTTAGATATTAATATTTGTCGAAAGCTGCTTAACCTTCCAGTTGCTGGAGGGGCTATTTCCCCCTCCCGTTATCTAACAATATCTCCAAAACAAACACAATTAATGTCATCAAACTTTCAGTAACTTCTTTCACATCAACTCTTCACATGCTCCCGAAAGGAAAAAGATAAGGTCATGATAGGTCAGCCGGGAATGACGTCAGAGTGACGTCATGTTCTGCGGGTTTTGTTGACAAATAAGGGGTTTGCGGAAAACGCTGTCAAAAGTACAATTGTTTAGATACATTACATTTTATATATACAATGACTGATAATAGATTTGGCTATCAAATCGCTACCTCGGATTTTCGAGTTGTATTGAAATTCAAAATTATGAGCAATCAAAACGCATTGATTGTTTTTACCAAATTTACAAAACAGATGAGAACTATCCCAAACCCAAAATACATATGATCGAGACGTGTCCGGTGCATATGTGTATCAAGTTTGAAGTCGATATACTCAAAATTAACTACTTATCATGACCTTTCACTTACATAAATCGACCAGTTCTTCAACATAACCATGCTTAAAAATGAATTTTATTTTTTTGCGTTTTACATCTATTTTTATGGAGCGGACAATGTTCTAGGGTAATCTGTTGCGTTCTAGACGAGAAACGATCCCATAAACATGTGTTCTAATGCCTAATGGCCGTAATCTGGAGTTCTACCATATCTCTTGACCCCGGATGACCTTCACCTGACTGAAGGTCATCAACAGCTTAGAAGCGTACTTAGAAGTGTCAGACACACGAGTCATACCAAATTCATAAATTGCTTATGCGTTTAATATCGCATTTTTGCGTGACGATTCCACCCATCGAGACTTGTATGACACGGTCAAACATTTTGTCTTTGACATGACCTGTGACGACATCGATGACCATGACCCTGAGGTCAGCAATATTAGGCTTCCTTCGACAAATGTTTGAGGGCTATCGAATGCCTTTTGACTTTGTAAGATTGGTCCAGTATTTCCGGAGATCCGAGGGGGGCAAAAAATAGTCCCCTCCAGGGGTGGTAAAAACGCCTTAGGTGGCGCCAAACCAATCTGGCATGGGAAATTGGCACCGCCGTGACAAGTATCGACGCAAAATTACTGGTGAAATCAAAAACGACTTAAAAGCTGGTTTGAGTTAGTTAAATTCGCGTACAATGGGCCCGGGATTTTTCCACGTCCTACTGAGGGGTGGGGTTTCAACCCCTTCTAATTTGGCTTCTATGAGACGTAGACCAAAACCAAAAACATGATCGTAGTCGTCAGAATCATTTTAGCAAACTATTTCGTTTTTTTGCCCAGGTCAAAATTTTGGTCACTAGAGGTCATCAAAGATACCATTTTTCATTTCTAGGACCTCACTCCAGGAGACCCAATATATCTTCGGGAACCATGCTGAATTAGGAGAACAAAAAATAGGAACAAAATCGAGAAGCTTGTTCAATTTTGTAAATGGCCAATGGTCCTCAAATTGAATCAGGTCAATAGTTTAGGATATGAGGTCACAAAGGTAAATAAATACTGCTATTTTACCCAAAATGATTTTCTCAAATAATTGCTTACCTAACAAAGATAGCACAATACAGTTTAAACCATCGTTTTTGTCTTGTCAAGGCACTTTTAGACCCTAATTCCTTGCGGACGGCTGAAATTACGTTTACACCTCAGGAGGCATAATTCTGCGCACCAGAGATTTCGAGACCGCTCGCGATTTTGATGGGACGAACATCAATTCGATTCGTTTGTGGTAAAATTGTTCTTTTTGGACCCTGTATATTTTATTTGTGTTAAAAAATAAACGGCAGGGGCAACCAAAAATGTAAATTTGTGTGTTTTTTGAAAAAAGGTCATTGCGGCCATGTTATTTCCGACAATATTGCTGGCAAGAAACGTTTTCGAGCTTCCAACGTCATGCTCCTTCAATATATGGAAAAGGAAAATCACAAAAATGAAAAAAAACATAATAGGCTTACTCAGGGTTAAAAAATGGGAGGGATTTTCTTGATACAAAATATGTGGCTGTCGTGAATGTTTGGGACGATATGGAAACGTCACACTGTGGGCTTTGTTGCTGTAATTAGTTAAATGGGCAATATATTGGGTATGGGCGGATCAGTAAACACGTGAGGGCACCATGTGCGGAACGCCTTTATCATTTTACTATTTGAAGTTAGGCCTAATTTGAACGTAAGGATGTCGCTTCCCATTTTATGTCCTCTGAGTGGCTCTGCCCCAAAATAGGTATAATCCAAGTATGTATGATGTTATGTAGATGTATAATACTTGCAGTGACCATAGTTTCAGACGCTTTTTTCCACCCACAAAAACTAGAAGGAGGTATGCGCCGCACAACCGCATTCGTAACGACCTCCCAAAACATGGGACCTGGGGCCGCCCTCTGCTTGTTCCCGATGTTTTCCCAAATTTGGAACACAACACGTCATTCAATTCTATAAAAAGTCCGAAAGTTTCAAAACGATAGACGTATGGTTCGAAACAGCATGCGAAAAACTACGGGGACCGGCTAGGTGCCATCCGCGGGGGCCGCTGGTAAAAATGTAATAGGGCCGTCGGCGGCCCCCTATGCTATAGCATGGGAGTGGCGCCGACCCGGGCGGCGGCCCACCTAAAACCGCCAACCTAGATTCGCGTTAACCTGCGGGGAGGCAGATTCTTCCCATCCAGAGATCTCGAGAACCGCTCGCCGATTTTGATGGGACGAACACATATCGATTTGTTGTGACCAATCTATATTTTTGGAACCCTGAAAATATATTTTTTTGTTAAAAAATAGGGAGCCAGGGGGAAAACAAATATGAACATTTTTGGTGTGTTTTTGAAAGGTCTTTGCGCCATGTTGAATTAGACTGATTTTCAATGACGCGAAACGTTTTCGAGCTTCCAAATGTCTGCTCTTCCAAATATGTTAAAGGGAAAAATCACCAAAATGAAAAATAATAGGCCGTTTCTCGGATAAAAATGGAGGATTTTTCCTTAATACAAAATATTGTTGGTGGTTCCTGGATGTTTTGGGACGATAGGAACGTCACATGTTGGGCTTTGTTGGCTGTAATATGTTTTAAACTTAATATATTGGCACATAGGCCCGCGATCCAGTTAAGCAGCGTGGGGGCACCATGTGGGAAACGCCTTTTAAATCATCTTACTAATTTGAGTTGGGCTAACTTGACGTTATGCATTACTCTTAACATAATTGATGACTGGCACATGACGCAATCGAACTGACAATTTTGACCATTTTCGGCCCCGGAGCAAGTCTTAAGGTCATATTTTTGGGCGCCAACTTCATCTAAGCAAGTTGGCACTTTTTACCACCGCCTTCCCTCCGTAAGTTTTGCGTTATGGAATATACCCCATGTAACTCGCGGGTAAGATGAACCCTTGAGCAGCAAGGTGACACATATACATAACATTATCTTCTGTAGATTTACATATAACATCATCGAACAGTGCATTTCTCTGGTTGTATACTTACACACGAATTCATATTCCCGCATTTTAAATATTAACCATTATTATTGCTGCATTGCACTTTGCATTGCAACTGACGTAGAGCGAAGTGAAACCCATATCAGATGTGGATGCTGAAATGAGACTGAATGTATCGTGCTCGATAAATGCAAACACTTCACCCATTTATGCCTTACGATTGCCAATCTATTGCCTTATTCAAGCGTGAGTTGACATTTTTGCCTGATATGAGAATACAAATAGCTGACCTTTTCCAAACGAAAAAAGAATAAAATCAATTGCATTCTTGGACATCTCAAATTTCAATCCAGACATTTTTGTTGAGCGTATTATATGCCTCTGTGGCTCTGCGATTTTAATCAATCACCCCGAACAAATCCTATTTGTCTGATAACTCATGGATTATCTAAGTTGAATTAAATTTAGTCACGATCTCGCCCTTCACCGATCTGCTTATCTTCCCTTCTGTTTATCTTCCATCAATCAGTCCCTACAAATCCCGCGGCGTTAGCCTGCTAATTCGATTTATTTAAACATCCGGTCAGTTAACGCGAGAGCCGCCAAGTCTGTCCATCGAATAGTCCTACCCATTGACAGACAGAGTATACGCAGCAGCCATTCACCCAATCAGACACTTACTGCTAGGCTTGGCACTTGGCAGCCTTCCCACCACGCGGGGTCACCGTCGTAACACCTGTCGTCTGGCTGTCCCCTGAGTCCTGACCGCTGGCCAGCGCGCGCAACAGGTGCCGCCTGCCGCCTATGACGTCACGGGCTGCTCTCGGCTGCTGGCGCATGCGCCCGGCAGTCGACTTCAGGTCGCCGGAAGCAACCCGCAACCCCGCGACGGCCGGTGCGTTCGGAGACACAGCGAGTGGTGTGAGGTCGCGATTCGACGCAGCGAGAGAGCTTGACGGTGACGGATTCGGTACGAGTTCGGTGACGGATTCGGTGACGAGTTCGGTGACGAGTTCGGTGACGAGTTCGGTGACCAGTTCGGTGACGAGTTCGGTGACCAGTTCGGTGACCAGTTCGGTGACGAGTTCGGTGACCAGTTCGGTGACGAGTTCGGTGACGGATTCGGTGACGAGTTCGGTGACGAATTCGGTGACGAGTTTGGTGACGGTTTCGGTGTAGGACGAGGTTGAGGACGTGTGGTAGACGTGTGAGGATCCACGGAGCGATCGTGGAGAGGCCCGGCAGAGGACCAGGAGGAGGAAGAGCAGGATCCATGTTGCACGATTTCGGAGCCAGGCTGGCGGGACAAAATAGGATGGCCTTGCTGGAGCAGTTGATTCAGGTGGGTTCTGTGACGATGACTGGCTCGCTGGCTTTTTCTTGTGATTGAATTAGCTAAGCCGCAAACGGTCTCCTGGATTACTATTTTCTGCTTGTTGGACATCTTGAATAACAACAACGACCACAACACATGTAGATATAATCAATACAAGCGGATTCGGGATTCATACGTGTTCATGCGGGTTTTACGTTCACGTTACGTCCTTAATATTACTTCTTGTTATTTTAAGGTTCCTACTTCCTTATATCGATTGTATGGGTTATTCTTTTAGCAGTTCAAAAAAGACAAAGCAGGAATCAGGAACCTATGTAAGACTTGAGAGCCATTTTTAGCTTTTCCTCAGGTTATTCAGATATTAATGTAGTTTTTCCAGAGTTTTCAAGGCGCACAATGTTGTGCCGAAATATCTGAAATTTTTGTAAATATATAAAGTCAATCCTCTTGAAAACTCTGAAAAACTACATTAAAATCAGGATCTAACTCAATGTGCGTCAACGACTCGATGATGCAGCATCGAGTCGTGCATCAGAATCGCATGACGCACGGGAACTTCCGATGAGTGAACGCGTGAGGCGTGACTCGCCGCTGCTTCAGTGCAGCTTGGTCAAAGGCAGTGTGCTGTGCTGTGACTCAGATCAAGGTCCAATAGTGACTGGATGTTCTTACCCCAGCTCTGCACTGGGTGACACGGGTTAAGACCGATGTGAAACGCTACTGAGTTTTAGTCTCCATCTTGCATGTTTGTCAGCAAACGTCAGGATTATGGTATGGCTATGTTGGCCTTTATACATGACCCGTGCATTGGTTTGCGTTAGTCTTGTAACTGTCTTACGCTCAAGAGATTAGCTAAGAATTATGCTGCGAGTTGATACCATTTGTATGCGATGTCTGCCGATTGCACAAATAATCGCATATCAGTAACCGGGCCAAGGCATCGTGCGTGACGCTGATATACTCGACAATATAAACGTTAGTTTAGGAAGGAATAATTATATGTTTCCCATCGACGCTCAGTAAATTCGTTAAATTGAGATGTGCTTAACTTACACCTAGTGTAAAAGAACTCTTGACACTACCGGACCAATGGCCATCATTTATGTACAAGATAATAACTGTCCTATCTTCTTGGACTCTGTTGTTCAACTTGACAGCATTCTAACCAGCCGAGGTAACCAGACAAGGACCTTGAGTAGCACAACACCAAGGATTTATTGAAATGACCTTCCATGTATCGGCTGTTATTTTGGCGCGGTGGGAGATGACATCAAACCACCGACACTGACGTGTCATCCCGTATAATGTACCCTTCTGAGTCGTCACAACTGCAACGTGATGCTGGCACGTGCGTCACAAGATGGCCTTCATATGTCTTAACCAGGTCTCAATCCACCCAATCCTAATCCACTCACAAATCACTCCACTCCTGATCCACGCCACCGACCGGCACCTTCAAAGGCACCGCCTCCAGCCAGCAGTTCTAAGAACCGCCCTCAGCTCTCATAAGCCGTCCAAACCCCGTCCAAAACCACTCGAAAGCGCCTCGCCCCGCCATATCCGGCGACCACGCACGCAACCTCGACTCGTGGCGATCTCCCGATTTGCGGAGGCCCCTGCAACGAGGTTAATCTCCGTCCCGCGCGAGGCCATGTTAGGAGTCCTGTGTTAGCAAGACGACGCCTATCCTTTGTGAGCCGCTCGACACCTCATCCGGCGCTCGACGCCTTAGTCAGCATCTTAGCCACCCAAGTCAGCGTCTCAGCCAATCCTGCAGCCAGTACCTCAGCCAGCAATGCAGCTCAGCAGCACCTCGACCATAGCCAGCGCCGCACTAGCACGGTAGCGCCTCAGCCAGCACCTCAGCTCAGCAATGCAGCCAGCAGCCCGACCAATAGCCAGCGCCGCACTTATAGCACGCCAGCAACAGCAGCCAGGCGCCTCTAGAACCTTTAGCCGGAAACCGTAGGCCGGCGCCGTAGCCAGTGCCGGTCTCGCAGCTACGTTGACCTATATCCTGCCGGCGCTGACCTATACCGCCACGCCGTGAGCCGCCGCCGAGCCGCTCAGCCGAGGTCGAGGCCGAGTTTCAAAACCTGGCGTCTCAGCACGACCCGACCCGGCACAGCTCGGCGAGGCGAGGCCCGATGAAGCGAGGCCCGATGAGGCGAGGCCCGATTAGGCGAGGCGAGGCCTGCCGCACCTATTGCACGGAACAGGCAATGGCGGGCTGGAAGGCGAGGGTATGGCCTCGTGGTGGTGCAAGGAGGTATTGGTAGAGGCCAGGGAGTGATCGGCGGTGATGGTTGTGCGGCACCGGTGGGGTGATGGGGTGACGGCGTGGTGATGGGGTGACGGCTAATGGCTGACGGCTGACGTCACTGCTTCTGACGTCGAGTTGACTGACGTCGGGTTGGGAGTTGATCAGTGCCACGGGAGATGACATGGCCTCCGCCACCGTGGGTAGGGGACGTGCGGGATAGGATATGACCTTCCAGGTTGTATTTAAGGCGTTTGGTCATTGCATGCAAATGATCGCCTTTATATTTGTGATGTCCCTATTCTCTCCAACTTTTGGCATGTGGCGGAGCCTCTGAGAGGTGAATGGGGAATATGTATGTATGCAGTGAATCTACATACATACAATAGAGATGGCGCGACTGGTTTAGGTGGGGTGGACTTGGTGTAGGCAGTGCCATTGGTCAGCTTGCTGGAACATTCTGTAGATGCATATTCACGACCTCAGCTGAATGGAAATCGTGACTGAGGCCAATCCATTGCGCAATGTTTAGCTTACATTCAGAAGGCTCCGACCGGTCGGATGCAACAGAATAAATCGGACTAATTTATGTACTCGAATTAATTAATGCCACTGTGGAGAGGCGACACAGTGGCACTAACAACCATCCATTCACAGTCTACCTACACAACCCATCCGCCCTACACTCCGCCCGCCCCGTGGGTTCTCTCTGGTGTTTGGTGGGTTCTCCCCGTGTGGTTCTCTCTGGCGTCGACAATGGGCTTTCCACTGCCACCGCTCTGATGGTGGCGGCTGACACCGGGGGGGGGGGTCGGGTGGTCACGTGACGTGCCACCCTTGACCCCGATTGTGACCTGGGTCACCTGCGGCTGCCATTTGGGCCGAGGCTCGCCACTACTGGTGGTCTTATCTCATACCATGGACTGCGAGTGGGGGGCGGTGGTTCTCGGTCCGCGCGGAGCTGCCCCACACCCCAACTGGCCATTGCATCCGTCTGTATTTTAAGTGACGCTAATTCGATATGTTATCGCAAAGCTTCCTGTTGTTCATTATCTGCTGCGTTTATGTGTGCCTGTTTCCAGTGATACCTTAGTCACCATCCCAGTTGTGTTCCTCAATGTTATTGGTGCTGGTTAAAATTTGGCAAATGAAATTAATAGCCGGGGAATTTATTGCAAAGATATGTATCTGGACAATGGTAAATATCTTGGTTAGCACCTCTATTGCCCATGTTTCGCTAGGAAGGAACTCAGTGCACTGATGTCACGATTTTCATGCACGTCCTCGGTCCCCACACGTGTTTACACGAATCTGGGCTGTTTGATTCTTGATCGATTGCAAGACCATCAATCTTTCCTTATAACCCCATGCAACTTTGTTCAATGCTCAAAATTGTTCAAACAGCTAGCGCTCGCTGTTATTCATCAGCAAGAAAGCCGTAGAAGCAGAGGCGCAAAGCCCAGACCTTCGGCAAGGCGAGGGAAGCACCGGCATCCCCAGGGGTCCCGTTCGGGCAAAGGACCCCCACAAATGGCGCAAAAAAACAAAATAAACCTGGATTTAGGCCCCACTATATTTTGCAGGCCCTAAATCAGTCGCAAACAGGGACGTCGCCGATAGTTTTTTAGTGTGGAAGTCGGACCAATGGGGGCACGTGCCCCCTCTACGCCCTGGCTGCGCCCCTGCCGTCGAGCGGCCACGACAACCCACGCGTCTCAATGCCATAAAAATGTGCATACCTATCACCACGATACTGTGGCTCATATTTCGAAGAAGCTGACGTTCTATCGTACATGGCATGCCTGGGTTGGCGGCCAAGACAAACTACCCGTCGTTAGAAATAGAACGCTCCACGCTAAGTCTAACCACTTAGCGAAATGACGTAGAGCTTTGTTTCATGAAGGTGGAATGTGGCCAGATTGACACAATATGGCAGTATGGTGCAATGCATTCGTGTGTGATTTCTGAATATAAACATGTTTTTCTTCGCCTGGGAGAAGTTTGCAAGTTCAGCGTGTTTGTTTTAGAATCAGAACGTGCTTATCCTTTTTCTGTCTATAGTGAGCATTTAATTTGTTCAGCTGCTCGAGCATTATGTTTCCCACCAAGTGTCAGATAAGTATCAGGTAAAGCATCACTAAATATCAGTAGTCAAAGATTGAGAATGCTGAGCAACCAGTAACCACAACACAATATTCCGTTAATACCTGTCTCAGTTAAAAAACAAAGCATTAGTGATAATAGCCAGTCACGCCTGGTGCCTAATGCCTGATAAAACGACTGGGCGTTGTGGGGTACCATGTGATAACCACACCACCTCGTGCTGCCGCCGAGTGTAAACCCTTGCTCCTGCTGATTAGCACAGGCGGTGCAATTCCAGTTCATTCAGCGGGGCGTCGCTCGGGTTAAAGACTCTCCAGTCTCCAGCCCTGCATTGTTAATTGACTGCCACTGTGTCTGTTTTAATTACATTTGCTATCAACAACAATATGGCGCGATGACAAAAGAATACGAGTTTCATTGCCATTGCCATTTCAGCCTATTGTTATCCCAAGTCAGTTCGGCCACTTTTGTCTGCGCTGCAAGTGCGCTGTGCAGCCGAGAGCGACTTCTGTGAAAAATAACTGCAGATATCCGAGCGAATTCCAGACGATTTTCTCCCACGACCAAGCTCCACCTTTGTCTCTCACGACCAAGCCACCGTCGTCTCAAATGACGCGCGCTGACGCAGGCTAACTAACCTAATTATGCGCACTATTCTCCTCCGGATTTGTCCGCCATCATTAGAACAAGATCCGATTCTCACGCCAGCCGAGCTGCTGCAGATATCGACCTCTGTTGTTTCCTTGTCGCAACCGAGTCTCGCCGGTCTCGGATCCTTGTAGCGAATGGGCTGCCATATAGCCTTGATACCTGAAGCGATCCCCCTCTGCCTAATACCCAAATCATCGTCATCATCTTGTAGCGAACAAGTTGCGGATCATTGTAGCGGTCTGAAGCGCTCTGTAGCGATCTGTAACCATGTGTGTTGTGTAGCGACCTGTAGCGATCTGTAGCAGTCTGTTAAGATCTGCAGCCATATGTAGCGACCTATAGCGATCTGTAGCGATCTGTAGCGATCTGTAGCGATCTGTAGCGATCTGTAGCGATCTGTAGCGATATCGGTGTGGAATGCCGAGCTCCGATTCGGGAGCGCCGACTGCCGTCAGCCGCGGCCAGACCGACGTCAGCCGCCTGCCATTGTGGACAGCTGACGGCTGACGCGTCGGCCAACCATGGCGGCCGACAGCGGGTCACACAGCCCCATGGTAGGGGTGGGGTCAGAGGTCAGAGGTCAGAGGTCAGAGGTCAGAGGTCTGCAGTTGGTTCGACCACCGCGGTGATCGAATTGTTATAGAGCCTTGGGTCGAACACACCCTTCCCCGTCGGCCGGTGCACCGGACGACGGGGAAGCGTGTGTGTGTGGGGAAGTGGATTTTTTCCCGCGCCCTGCAGACCACATTGTGCACATGCCTGCAGTGACTGTGTGGCGTGGCTGATTTCTTTGTCCTCGGATGCCGCAGTGCGGCACACACGAACACACATGCCTGCTCGGTGTAGTGGTGGAAGCACTTGGTGCGCCGTGCCTGCGTGTGCATTCCTGCCGCTCGTGTAACTTCCTTCGGAATTCTGGTCGATGGTATGACAGATAATATTAATAATGTCCTTGATTCTTCATCCATTTTTGCTGATGGAATGTTAATTTAACTACATCAAAAACTCCACTGGCTCTTCATGCAAATTGATTTGTGCGGTCGACACACCAATGGATAATTTGTAAGCGCCTCTGCGGCTGGCTCAATCCCAGTAAAGCCGCAGTTCACCATTCTTCATGAGAAAAGCGGCCGTGCTGTCATGACTTCCAT
>VOPJ01013059.1:0-22870 GCA_014673585.1 Semibalanus balanoides | reverse complement strand
AGTTTGCGACGGAGTTTCCGGCCTAGAAACAGTTTTAACTTTAACAGTTGCCGGCTCTGGCTTCAAACATAATACATCGGAAACCGCTGCAAATAAAACACTTATCTCAAGGAGCTACCAATCTTCCTTCACAAATTTGTTTTTTATTTGTCTCGGCAGCATCGCCATGATCGATTTATGTAATTATAACGGTGAGTAATGCAAATCCAGGTCATGTTTTGAGAGAATATTCATTTGCAAAAATATAACGTTGTTTTTGCTTCGAATCCAAAAGTATATTATTTCCAGTCTACAAATGTTGGTGCTTTCCAGTCAACAATCCCGCCAGCCTTCCAATCACTTGCCTTGGATTCACATATCACACAATCCGGAAGGGGTGGGGTAGGCAGCGACACTAGTGCCGCTGCTGAACTGCACTAGTAGGAACCGTTGTTAAACGGCACTGGTAGCTTTCTCACCTATCAAAATATCTCCATTGTGTTGAAGGGAGTGTGCCTACTCACATTTTTGCCAAGTACCGACATTTTTTACGATTATCTAGGGCAGCTGAAACGGCAGATCTTGGCGTATGCATAAACTGTGAGACCAACCATGTGACGCATCATTGATGAAAGGTTGTTTCGATTGGGAAGTTTGATTTGTACCTGATTGTTGACTTGACTTCACCTGTAATTGGGTACATGCCTGTTGGTGATTGAATATAAGTACAAATACAAATACAAATTGGTCATGAGGAGTTGTTGACACTATAATCTGTAGAGCAGATTTTCTGAATTTAGCCATGTACTTCATTTCCCCAGATTCACTATAGTTGCTTAGATATTCCAAATTCGCCAACATCATTCCGGCGGAACAAAATTATAAATATTCGCCAGAGAGCTTTCGCTACTAGAAGCATTGCCCTTAAATTACAACGCGAGCATATATTGTTAGCGCTGGCTAATAGAAAACAACTCGTGAGCACTGATAGCAGCTGCCGAACAGTGCCTCAATAACTATAATTATAAACAAACCCATACATTGTTCGTATGGGTTTGTTTATTGTCTTTGGTGCGCCATTGTAGGTAACATCTTCGTTACTCTGTTTATAGTGGTGATCGTTTATGAGTTTTGCAAAAAAGAAGAAAAAAAGAAGAATATAAGTAAAAATTCAACTAAAAGGGCTCCAGACGTGAATTTTATCGTAACCGATGATCAAACCAATAGCTTCTTACCGAAATACAAATACATTTGACTTTTCAAAAGAGTCGGCACACTCTCTTTAATACTGAAGACCGAACAGTCACGTCCTCCGAATGCTATTTTCAGTTGGCACCTAAATGTCAAGAGATTGAAATGTAACCGCAGTACCGCAAACTTCCTGAAATCAAACCTTTTTATCCAGGACCTGCTCTGCATGTCCAGCATTTTGAAACTATGTTACTTTAAAGAGTGGGAGTATTTTAAGAGAACAGTAGTCGCCAACTATTACTCCAGCTTGGCGCCGAGCATTTCTGGGCGTTATAACCGACGGGGCTATATCCGAAGCTCCTAATATGGCCACTTCAACAATCAAAAAGACATCTGATTATCACCTGAGGTATTTAATTAAGCAAAATCATCCATCGTTAGCTATCTCAACATCTTTTCCTCACGCAGAAATTCGTGAACATCCTTGGTGAGCGTTTCGAACCCCTACATGTTCTCGAAACCTTTCCTTTCCAGGCTTGTGCGGAGCCGACGAACCATCGTCCGCATCCCCGCATTCGAAAGGTTCGGCTCCGGTTCGTCCTCCTCCTCGGAGCTACTGCCCACTTCGCTTGTACACGCTTGTAGAGCCGGCAGGAGTGGGCGTCACGATGTCTTAGCGCGCGCCGAACTGGGCCTTATAACCGAAGTGTGCGAGCTATAAGCGGAGTTTCTGCCTATACCTTTGTACAATGATTTCCGTACCCGACCAGCATGGGCGTTATAAGCGGCTGGGCGTTGTTACCCGTAGGCGCTATAAGCGACGTCTGCACTCTACAGTACCTACATTTTGTGTAAAACACACAAAAGAATCAGAAGTTAACTTAATTTTAAGTTCATGGTTCCCCAATGATGCCATGAACTAAATTGTGCATTCAGCAACTTCTCGTTTGCGGTTGTGACAAAGACGTCGTTTTCCTTCGCTTAAAGCCTGGGCAAAGTTTTGATTGTACTAGCTTCTAAGCTTCTAAGATTATAAGCTTTCCTTTTCCATTAGAGCTCGCCACGGGTGTTTTCTTGCTCAGCCTGGCCCTGCCCAGGCACACTTATCATTCATGAATGCTAACGGTCGTGATGCTGGAAGAGAGTGAGACCAGCCAATGCCAAATCCCAATAATACATTATTTAAAACTATCTTACTTGTTATTAGCAATTGCCAGGGATGCAGAGCCGGGTGGAGTTGAGTGGCTCTGGCTCTGGCTCTGGCTCTGGCTCTGGCTCTGGCTCTGGCTCTGGCTCTGGCTCTGGCTCTGGCTCTGGCTCTGGCTCTGGCTCCGGCTCCGGCTCCGGCTCCAAACATGATTAGACGGCTCCGAGGTGCTCCGGTTCCGCTTCTGTCTTCTGACATCACATATGCTAATGATACAACATCAACATTAAAATCCATGAGATACACGGTGGTTATGTTATATTAAACATTACAATCCATGAGATACACGGTGGTTATGTTATATTATATCGATCAACATTGATATTAGCTATGTTCGGTGAAACATCACCGATGCGATCGTCGCCACAGGGAAGTCTCGCTAACGATTTCAAGCACATGCTTCGGCGAAAGTACCGATCTCGGCAATGCAACATCTCAGCGCTTACCACAGCCTTAGATTGGATTTCAGGAGGCTGCCCGATGGATGACCCCCTGGAGGTTAACATGTTTGTAACTATCATTGCCGGTTGCGGCGAAGAAGGAGCCCCATATCTTCTTTCAGGCGTGACCTTAGGTGAGCGAAGCGAGGAAAAGCTTCTTGGAAGAGAATAGTCGTTCCACGGAAACTTGTGTCATTGGAAGTGGTGCTAAGACGATGCCGGCTGGGTGAACTGTTGCAGGTTAGCTGTTTGACTCCAGTCTCGGCTCAGCACTCTTGGTAACTATTTAAACGAGCTTTCTAAGAGAGACGTGAAAACATGAAACTCCTGGAGGTGGTTATCGGACATTGAAATAAACACGATGAAATACCATTCTGAAATAAATTGTCCGTTAAAGGGACACTGCCACCTTTACATTATATTTGAGTTGAGATAGCCATTTTGAGTGTTTGGCCTTGCAATTATGCATGGTGTATGTTAAAACAACCACCGAGGTTGAATCACAAATAAATTTTAGCTTGATCTTGACATCTGTAAAAATAAGTCCATAGTGTATTGGTACATAGCCCCGGAGCCGATGTCGTCATCTTTCTTTACTAAATGTTGACGATGGTCGACTTGTTTTGCATTTGGCCGTACATTAGACATACATTTTGCAGCGTGAAGGTTTTCTCTATTTCCCGAAATTCCTTGATATGACGTCATCAGTCCAAATATTAAAACTGAACTTTTTACGAAATTGATCACTGTTTGTGAGAAACAAATGTCATAATTGTGTTCGGCAGCAATTACTTCATATTTAGCACCACAGGTGGCTTACATTTGAAAACTTTTGGGAAGGTGGCAGTGTCCCTTTAAACAGTTTCGTCAGTCTTATATTGCAAATTTTGTCTCAAACCATCGCTTCAACATACCGTTTATCGAGACCTTCGATGATTCTCACTTGAAGTAACTCGATTAGAGCCATGGCTTTTTAGATCTGCCATTGCATGACTCGCGGAGATCTGACATCGTAATGTGACAGATTTCCCACGAGAGCAGCCATGGCGGACAAACCAGCCTGCACGCCGGCCTGAAGCAATATTACATCACTGGAGGGATGTAACGTCAGTCGTCACTGTTATAGTGGTATAACATTGTAACAACCTGACCAGCGCTCAACGCCGGGAATGACAGCTGCGCCAACTTTATTGTTAATTGATTCATAGGGCAGGATTTATATTGCATTGAACGATAAACCAAAGTATGTTTTGCTATTCAAGGAAGCTGATATACAGCACCGAAAGTCTTCTTCGAGCTTGTTTCTTCCCTATTTGCTAAATTCCTATGATGGGACAAAAACAGTGGCTGGAAACGGTGTAATTAATAAGCCTCGTCCCTCTAGGAATGCCACTATAGCTTTCAGGCCGCGTGAGACCACGTTTTTGGTGATAAGTTCTTAAGGAATGACCGAATCGAAATCAAATTTGCACACGGTCTCTTCCAGCCCTGGTGCAAATAGTCCGTTACAAATAATCAAAATTTAGGGTATTTGTCCTTGCCTCGTAATAGTAACGAGGTTATTGCCTGCATAGAGGCTACACCCGCAGACCTTCCTGATTGGATTGAAGGGTTGGGCTAACCACACTGGGTCTGGCCCAGCTTGACTGCGCCCACCGGCCGCCACAGTTCGTTTGAAGGGTTCGGAGAGGTCAACTACGGGAGGTGCACCATTCGAAAGCTGAGCTCACGCGGAATACAGCGATGCAAATGTTTCAAAAATCAATCGAGCGTTTTTTTATACACATTTTGTCCGAAATAGCGCACCTTTTGTTTGGACAGGGCTATCGCATACGTTATGGCGAAAATACCAATGACATGTCTACCGATTCGTCCTAGCCTGCACGTCAAGTTCTCATAAAATGCAAAGCAATTAGATGGTTTGGCTGGTTGCACGGCTGCATCAAAGCCAAGCGCTCCCGATGTCGGCACTAAGGCTCACTCCCGCTTGCGCCTCACGTGCTGAATCGCCCCTCGTGACAGACACGCGAGCTGAGCACTGCGCGCCGCCGACCCCGCTTACGGAGCGAGCTCTCGACCGGTCACGGACAAACGGTGCATCGCAAGCTGAAAACCCCAACTCTGTCCACTGGCCTAGGAGATCGTGACAAATTGTAAGCCACCTCTGAGCAATACAAATGATACTTTTGGACAATTGTATGAACCATGTTAACCAGACGCAGCCTCTGACCGGGACTGGGCGCCGGCCCGGCTCGGCCAACTTCGAGTCTGTACCCGATGTGACGTCAGAGGCCATTGCGCGACCGCCGCCGGTCATGACCTGACCCTGACCGGCCAGCTGGTCGGTGGCAGCTGCGCAGTTGCCTCTGACGTCACATCGTGTACAGACTCGAGCCGGGCCGGCACCGAGTCCCGGTCAGAGGCTACCTTTGGCAAAGATGGCTCATACAATTGTCCACAAGTACCATTTGTATCGGTCTGAGGAAGCTAGCAATTTATCATGATCTTCTTGGATAGCTGGGCAAGTGGACAGAGATAGGTTTTTCAGCTTGCGATGCACCGCTTGTCCGTGACCGGCCGAGAGCTCACTCCGTAAGCCGGGTCGGCGGCGCGCAGTGCTCAGCCCGCGTGTCGCGAGGGGCGATTCTGCGCGTGAGGCGCATGGCGGGAGGAGCCTTAGTGCCGATACCGAGGGCGCTTGGCTTTGATGCAGCCGTGCAACCAGCCAAACCATCTAATGGCTTTACATTCTATGAGACTTTGTCGTGCAGAGCATGACGAATCGGTAGACATGTCATTGGTCTGCATTTTACTTATAAAATACGCGATATAGCCCTGGCCAAACGAAAGTGGCGCGATTTCGGACAAAATGTCGATTTTAAAAAGGTGCTCAATGAATTTGTGAATAATTTGCATCGGCGGATTCTGCGTGAGCTCAGCTTTCGAATGGTACATCTCCCGTAGTTTCATCCCTGCGAACCCTTCAAACGAGCCGTGCCGTGACCCGGTCGGCTGAACTCGGTGCCAGTCGAGCTGCCGTGAGCGGTGCCAGTCGAGCTGCCGTGAGCCGTGCCGTGAGCGGTGCCAGCGGTGCCAGTCGAGCTGCCGAGAGCGGTGCCAGTCGAGCTGCCGTGAGCGGTGCCAGTCGAGCTGCCGTTTTAGTGGCTGAGCTGTCCGGTAAGAAGACGGTGCCAGTCGGAGCTGTCGTGAGAGGTAAGCCAAGTTCAGGAGCTGCCGTGAAGCGGTGCCAGTCGGATGCTTGCCGAGAGCGTGCCGGGAGTCGAGCTGCCGTGGAGGACGGTAGCCAAGCTCGAAGCCTACCTGTGAGCGGTCCCAGTCGGGCTGCCGTGAGCGGGTAACACAGGTGCGGAGCTGCGTGAGCGGTGCAGTCGAGCTTGGCCGAAGAGCGGGTGCCAGTCCCGAGGGAGCTGCGCCGTGAGGGTGCCAGTCGAGCTGCCGTGAGCGGTTGCCAGTCCGTAGGGCTGCCGTGAAGCGGTGGCCAGCTGAGCTGCCGAGAGCGGTGACAGTCGAGCTGCCGTGAGCCGTGCCAGTCGAGCTGCCGTGAGCGGTGCCAGTCGAGCTGTCGTGAGCCGTGCCAGTCGAGGTGCCGTGAGCGGTGCCAGTCGAGCTGTCGTGAGCGGTGCCAGTCGGGCTGCCGAGAACGCGGGGCATCGCAACGAGGGCTGCGGGAATGAGAGGCTTGAAGACGTGTTTTTCATTTTGCCCTATAACCGTACATGAGGTTTATGTTTCACTATGCTGCTGTGGCTGCTATAGTCATCTTACCTGAATTTTAAAGGGAATGTTTCACATTAACATAAGATTTGAGTTGAGATGGCCAAGTTGTTGGAAATTTATCTCTTATTTGAATAAGTATTGTTGAAGTTAAAACGCCCACAGAGGTCTAATCGAAAAGTAATTTGAGTTTAATATGTTGGACATCTGCAAAAAATAAGGGCGCGCTAATTGGTATTAAGGCTGGCCCACACTGAATGCCTCGCATGCGAGTGCGAGTACTGCGGGTGAGCAGATATTGTACTCATTTGAGGTAGTTGGGTCGGTGTGGTGGGTGTCTTGGAGTGTTCCGGAAAGGGTTGCTGACTGGCACGCCAAATGGTTATATGTGTCAATATTGTCCAGTTTAGATTATTATAATTTTTCCAGAAACCGCTCGTGGGATGAAAACCACGCAACCTCGGCATAAGCGAGGTTGCGTGGTTTAATACTTCCCGCGAAACGCTTAGTGGAATAAATTGGAAGAATTAAATTGACAAATATTGACACATATCAACCCATCTGGCGTGACTCGTCTATTGCATACAATAATATCCGACACTCAAGGAACACTCACAACCCACCCCGGAACCCAACTGCCTCAAAGTGAGTACAACATATTCTGTTCCACGCCCGAGACTCGCACTCGCAATGCGAGGCTCAGTGTGGGTTCTATGCGCCCTTAGGTAAGCTCTCTGCTGTGAGGAATGCGCGATGGTCAGTCATCCCTTTATTATCAATGGTTGATGGAAAGTAGAGAACTTTGTTGTTACATTTGGCTAACATTAGCCATACACTAGTCACCTGCACCACATAGTTCTGCAGTGTGTTAAAGGTTTGTTCTTATTTCCAAAAATTCCTTCATATGACGTCATTCATGTTGTTCTCCAATATATACTTCAAAACTTAGTTCTTTATTTGAATATTTTGAGTTCTTCTTGTTTGTTGAGATTTAACTAGTTTTTTTATATATGTTCTAGAATTTGCCCGGGTTGGCAGACAATTACTTCATGTTTTGCACCACAAGCGGCGTACATTGGACAACTTTCAGAGAAGTGAAACATTCCCTTTAACAGAATTGTTTTTCAAGAGATACCTGTATGTGTACTTTATTTGGCAATATAATTACTTCGCTTCTACAGAATTGCACATAAAAAACACACGAATCAATCATTGAGCCAGCGATATTATCTTACAACTTTTACCAAAGAAAGAGAGAGGTGTAAGAGTCGCGAGGATCGTATCGTTCATTGTATATTTCACTCACAGACCACGTGTGCGTCGACCACGTGTGCGTCGTCAAGTCGTACAGGCCAAAATATCCGTCCTTGGCGTCGCCAACGTTGATGATGACGGGCTTTACGTCGTCTGGGATGCTATCACTCGTCTAGAGCTGTGGCTCAAACGCTCTGGCCTGGCGGACTGCAGAATGCAGTCTGGCAAAAATGCAGAACTGCAGAATGCGTTTCTGCCGCCTCCCCGGCAGTTTCGTTCAAAGCATGCCATCGCCGTGCCACTGCGCCCGTTCCAAGCGTCTAACTGACCGGTCAGAGGCTGCTGCTCCTCCTGCTGGGGGACGGAGCCTCAACCCGCGGAGACTTTCATAGACCTCTTGGTAGCTGTGACCTTTTGTGACCTGATCTTGAACTTGATCTTTGCTTACATTTCACTTTTACTCAACACAGGAGATGCAGTATATCTTTGAGAGTCGTATGTGCATTAATAGTCTTTAACTATGGGTTTAAATTGAAAGTATGAACCATTAACTGAAATGATTCGATTTTGACATATGACCCGACCATGTCCTGACATATTGACTCGAGCTGGCACTCCACAAACAGCTATGGCTATTCTGTGCCCTTGGTCATGCAAATAAAACAAACATAAATGGGTGATAAAATCACAAGCGAACATTCCAATACAATACACTAACAGTGTACACACCTACTCGACTATGATGACACAACCGCACGCTTAAAACCCATCGGGTCCAATCGTCTCACGTCGATATCGACCCCATTCAGCAGCTTCGCAACCTCGGGTAGGCCAAATGGACCGATGGCCCGTCGCACGTGCGCACAGCGGGCGGGTGCAGCTGAAGGTCCGAGCGAGTCACTCGCTTCACAGGCCGCGGGCGGCCGCGTTGGTCTTGAAAAGAGCTGCAAGCTCTGCTGGCTCGCCGCGCGCCTTCGCACTATGAGCCACTATCACTGTTCTCAGGTCACACATTTGGCGAGGTGTAATCATGCGCAGCTCGTCCCGCGCACGAGACACATGGTCGTATTTCCTGAGGCCTGTGACTACTCGTGCAGCGAAGTGTATCACCTTCATCAGTCTTCTCTCGTTTTGAGCTGTCCCTTGGCCATACACAGAAATACAATAGCTCCGGGGCGGCGGAGATAACCAGGCTGCGCACAATGATCAGCATCACTTCCCTCGGGAGATAGTGCCTCAGGTGGCGAAGGCCGATCAGGAGCCCAATGATCTTATTCACGACAGACGTGACATGCGCCTCCCAGCTTAGGTGGCGATCGAACAATACCCCTTATAGGTTCTTCGCTATAGGCTCTCCTGTACTATATCCACACCCAACCGCACGCAAAATACCCGCAGCCAGGAGGGAGGCTGCGGGTATTTTGTTTTGTACCAAGGAGCAGGAGCTCGGTTTTGGAAGCGTTGAGTTGAGGCCATGCGCATGAAAACCAGGTAGCTACTGAGACAGGTGGTTCCATGGCGTTTGGATAAGAGACGAAGTTGCACCTAAGGTCGGAAATAAGGATTTGGGTGTCCCATCGGCGTACTTGGGTTACATGAGCTTTCCTGGGGTGTGCAGGCTGAGGTCGTTGGCGAATATATGGTGAATAGGAGAGGACCTAGGGCTGACCCCTGGAAGACTCCCATGGAGTTAGGAAGTGGTTTGGAGATCACTCTGTCACCGGTTGAAGAAGTAATAAAGACTGACTGCGTATGACCCGAGAGGTAAAAAGAGAACCAAATAGTGTCGACGTTATTATATAGCACAAGCCTTGATATCAGTTTTTTAGTGAGGAATTACATCGAAACATTTGCTGAGATCCAATAAATTTAAAAGTGAAACGAGACCACGATCCATGTCGGAAAAATGCGATTTGTCACGCTGAGCAGAGCGGTCTTCCGTTGAATGACGGGGGCCGAACCATGTTGGGATGAGGAGAGGAGATGGTTGTCGACATGTAACGTGATACAGACTCTAGGATCTGCTGCAAGAGCACAACACGCCTCAAAAACGTTTTTTTTAAATAAATTTAGTCCGAATGGTTTTTGTATGGTGGCTTTCCGAGTCAGGACCGCGCTAAAGCAGGAGCCTGTTGCGCTGGTCCTGCCGTCACCACCCGATCGCGCATTCCCCGATGGCCGGCCAGATTTAGAGACGAATAGTTTTTAACGTGCCCGACATACCTGGAACACGGTCCGCCCCGCTCGCTGGCGTCACCTGGCCTTGAGTGCGACCGCTGCCACCGGCTGTGCCATCCCAGTCAGGAGCAAAAGTTAGCGGAGCGGCCGAAAGCGACTCGACCCAGGCTGCCACTACTGAGATAGGTCAGAAGACCAGCGCTCTCCCACTGAGCTACAGGGGCGGACAATGATGGGAACTAAGGATATAGGACGGTAGTTTGAAACAAGGGTTGTATCTCCAGACTTTAATACATATGACATAACTTAAAAATTCCGGGTAGGAATTAGATTTGTCTCATTTAAAAGCTTTTGACCGCCGCCTTGTGCGTCTCGCTGCGGTCGTTGGTTCGAAAGATACGAGTGGGTAAAACTTACCCTCCCCTACGCCGCGCGTTCGGCTGGAGATCCGTACGCCGCGCGGGTTAATCGTCACGTGCTGTGGGGAGGGTCAAAACCTACGTCACGGTAGCCTCTACTGTGGGAATGAGTTTTCCAAGCAGATCTCAACGTTACAAGTCAATGACAAGTACACTACATTAAACAAAAAATGTTAACAGATCATATGGACACAAATTGGCGTCAGAATTGAAACTGACTGCGCACAAATTTGATTCCTTTTCAGCCATTCCTTAATTAACGAGTTATTGCTTAAAAAAATGGGTTCACGTGGTCAGAAATACGTAGGAATAATACAAATAATTAAAGTAACCTGGCCGTGTTATTAAATAATCAGCATCAAAAGGGTGATTATGTATCTTAATGCCCATCATTGAGAATGGCAACACAAATATTCACCATTATCACAACCTACTAGCTTCATATGAAAGAAGCAATGTCATTATCAAGCAATGATAAGGGAGCATAATCAAAGAATGACGATAGGTACGGCAAATTTATTAGTCGGAAATCTAGAAGTTAAATATTCTTTAACCCTATTCCCTGCGGGCGCCATCAAAAAAAAGAAAAAAAATAAAAAAAAAAAAAGAGAAAAACAAAAAAAAAAAGAATTACGTTAACCTGCGGGGGCAGATTCTGCCCACCCCCCCCAGAGATCTCGAGAACCGCTTTGGTCCGATTTCGATGGGACAAAACACCATTCCCGGAAATTTCGTCGGACGAAATCTTTCTTTTTGGATCCAGAAATTGTTTTTTTGCTCTAAAATGGGGGGCCAGGGGGCAACAACACGAAAATTTGGGGTGTTTTTTGAAAGGTCATTGTGGCCATGTGATTCGACCGATTTGCATGCAAAAAACGTTTTTGAGCTTTCATGTCAGTTCTTTCAATGTGTGAAAGGGACAATACAAAACAAAAAAGCATAGGCGCACTCAGGGATAAAAAATGGGATAATTTTTTTATTAAAATATATGCTTTTCCTTGGTGTTTGAGACGTGGGAACGTCACATGTGGGCCTTTGTTGCTGTAATTTTGTTAAATGTAAACAATTGTGCCATAGGTGGACTCCAGGTAAACAACGTGGGGGCACCAATGTGCCGGAACGCCTTTTTATCATCTTGTTTTATTGAAGTGGGCCTAAATTGACGGAGAATATCACCTCCATTTTATGTACCTGAGTGCGCCTTTTGCCCCCAAATATGTGTAATCAATTATGAATGTGTACAAAGCATCGACTTCGTTTCTGACGCTTTTTAATTCACGCATAACTACGTAGGAAGTATGCGCCGCAACACCCGCCATTCGAAACGACCTCCCAGAAAACATGAAACCCTGTGAGCCGCCTCTGCTTAAGCCGATTTTTTTCAAAATTTGCACAGAACACGCGTCATTTCATATTTAGGAAAAAGTCCGAAAGTGTCAAGACGATAGACGTAACGGTTCATGAAGCGGCGGGCGAAAAACTACCGGGGGGGCAGAATCTGCCCCCCGCAGGGAATAGGGTTAATACAAGCAAGGAATAAAATCCTTAAATGGAAAATGATTTGTTAGCCACTTGCATCGATTATGTCCAACATGTTTGCTCATTTAACCCAATTCCCTGCGGGCAGTCAGAATTACGATAACCTGCAGAGGCAGATTCTTCCCGCCCCCAGATATTTCGAGAAACACTCAGTCGATTTAGATGGGATGAACACCATTCGTCGCGACAAGATCTTTCTTTTGAAAACCCATTTTTGTTTCAAAATGGGGGCCGGGGAGGGGGTAAAAGAAGACGAAAATGTTGTGTGTTTTTTCAAACGTCATTGCAGCCATGTGGTTCGACCGATTTGTATGCCAAAATATTTGTTAGCTTATGTACTGATCTTTAATAAATCAAAATTGTAAGTACTATCATGAAAAATAGGCGCATTCAGAGGATGTAGCATGGGGGGATTTTCTGATAACAAGTATGTACATTGTACACTGTACAGTCGGTCTATTATGTATCTTCCCTTTTTTAGTTTCTAAAACTCATCTAATTCCACTTCTGTGTACAATGTACATGAAGGACTGATACAAGGGAACATGTGGTACCTGCCTATGTAGGTACCACATGCTGCCTTAGATCAGTCTTTCATGTACACAGAAGAGAAATTAAATGAGTTTTAGAAACTAAAAAGGGGAACATACATAATAGACCGACTGTACTGTACGTGATTGCTCGTGACGATATGAACTCGAGCTCGAGACGATAGATAATTGCTCAAGATGATACCTGAATACGCCTTTGCCCACATATATATATATATATATATATATATAATATATATATATATATATATATATAATATAACTTATATATATATATATATTTTGTGAAGTTTGGGAGCCAGATTCTCAGTTATGCAAGTTTTGGTGAATATGACGGGCAAGCTTGGCATTTGATGATCTTCTTTTGGTGTTTATTCGAGTCGACGTATCACTTTCTCCCTCGCAGGATAACTCCGGTAACACGTCACCTATTTGTATTCATGGTTTTGCAACGTTTCGCCCATCTTGAGCATTCTTCAGGCACATATAAAGCAACATACATCTCCACATACATATTACTCAATTACGCATATACCAAAACAAAAACAAGATGTCACATTCATCAATAAGTTCACATATTTAAAGGGAGTGTGCCTACTCTTTTGAATGTCAAATATATTATTATTTACGGTAAGAGCTACTTCGCTTGATTATTGTTTACGATCAAAGAATTCACGTCTGGGAGCCCTTTAGTGGGAATTTTTCTACTTATTTCTGTTTTGCATTTGTTTTTGTTTCAAAACTCAAAAAACGATCGTCACTATTAAACAGGAGTTAGCGAAAATGTTACCTATACTGGCGCACTGGCCAGAGCTAACAATTATATTAAGCGTTGTAATTTAAGAGCATGCTTCTGTGCGAAAGCTCTCTGTGCGACTATTGATAATTAATTATTCCTGCCAGAATGTTGATTGGTCGACCTTGCGTAACATATAGCTCACGCAACTAAAGTGATTCTGGGTGAAATGAAGTACATGGTAAATTCAGAAAAAATATGTTCTACAGACTAGTGTCAAACACTCCACATGACTCAATGTGGCAGTCCAAGGCACATCTCCCTTCAACTGTTCACATCGTGCTATCGGTCAGCCGTTCATTCGACTACATTTCGACAAGCCTGCACACAACTTTCTCTATAGAAGTGCATGTATGCGATAACTACTGAATTCACAAATTTTGGAAGACAAGTCACGTTCTTTCTTCAACCTTAGTACTTCTAAAGGCGAAGGTTTGGCTTCTATAATACTAAATATGCAAAGCCCCATCCCCCCTTTGTGGACACCACGTCACAGGCCGGGCACCAGTGGAGCGGCTCCTCATCTCCGAAGCACATCTGAGAGTGTTCTCCTGATATTACTACATCTGTCTGTTACATACTGGGTCACAGTGATCACGAATCATTTTAAACAAGTTGTCTTACGCGACATAGCATGTTAGCAGTTCCTGTCATGCTAACTACAACAGCGTCTATGAACATCTTGCATTACTGCTTTGTCACTTAAGTCCCCCCTTGGGTCAGTCTTGTGTTTGTTGGTTGTTCCGAAGGTGTCGTTTTGTCCTCCTCCTGCAAGAATCTCAATGCCAGCTTTGCCTTTCATATTTTCAACTCAACTTGCATATATACTATATATATATATACTATATACTATAGTATATATATATATATATATATATATATACTATATATATATCATGAATTTAATATGAATGCAGACTAATTCAAATTATAAAAGGTATTTTGTATTTCAGAAAAAGTAAACGCGTTTCGATTATATCAATCATCTAGTAACTATTTCTAAATACAAAAATTACAAATATTGTATTTGTATTTGTTATTTAGAAGATAGTACTGTGTATGATAATATCGAAAACGCGTTTACTTTTTCTTACTATACAAAACCTTATATATTGAATTAAGCTCTCATTCCATTTTATATCATCAATCTGTCATTATGAACTCTCAACACAATATATTATACTATATATTATATATTCTATATATATATATATAGTCAATATTATTTTTTATATATATATATATATATATATATGTACGAGTCAAAGTTTGTATGATGTATATTGCAGTGATAACACTTCTGACGCATTTATTGCATCGCAAACTACGATGGAAGTAGGTATGCCCTGCACAACCACATTCATAACACTGACCCAAAAACATGAGCCTGGCACCGCCTCTGCTGGGCCGAGTTGCCAAAACTTTGACGCAACATGCGTAACAGCCCTCCCCCCCCCCCACACCAAGTGTTTGACATTCCTAAGTGATGACATCACCGAAGTTCCGGCCCGTGTCCTTCAACATAAGAGCCAACGGGGAATTGCGTTTTTTTATGATCTCCTGAAGACCCTGCTGGGAAAATGTTGGCTTGCCTTACCTTTATGAATTCTTGGAGATGTACAGATTCCAGAAAACGGGTCAGTCCGCTCAAAAAGTCTCATTTTAAAAATCCTTGGCCCTACAGCATTAGTGCACTCTTGGCCGTATAAAGTGCACCCATAGGCTTCAGTATCAGTGACGTCATGATCTGTGTAACCTTATGTTCTAGTAACCTTGATGCGTAATTCAATTCTAGGAAAAGTCAGAAAATTTCAAGACGCTAGGCTTAACAGTTGATAACGACAAGCAAAACAACATCGGGAGGGAGAGCATAATCTGCCTCCGGAGGGAATAAGGTTAAGGTCTGGTTATACATAGTTGATAATATAAGTGCTTTTTGGCAGTTCATTATTATGTTCACTGAACCATTCTTAGGAGATTCTGACAGCAAAGCTTCCGTGCTGCAAGAGCCAAGCCTTGGTCTTTTTAAATTTGGTTAACCTTCTACTAACTTTTGACCCAGTTGCACCTAAGCGGCAGGACTGAACTTAATTTGCAGTTGAGAACAGAATCCTTGCGGTCTGATGTCTGATGCATTTTCAAGCTTCTCGTCAACATTTGCTTAGAAAATGTCTCTCTTTTGCTAAAGACAGAATGCAGAAGCAGGTTACATGGCTGCTTCTGCATTCTGGTTAATTAAATTGTTAATTGTACCCAAATTATTATGGGACCACAGAATCTTCGAGATGGAACTCGTATGGGACACAGGATCTTCGAGATGGGACTCGTATGGGACACAGGATCTTCGAGATGGGACTCGTATGGGACACAGGATCTTCGAGATGGGACTCGCATGGGACACATGATCTTCGAGATGGGACTCGTATGGGACACAGGATCTTCGAGATGGGACTCGTATGGGACACAGGATCTTCGAAACTGTGTTCCATCAGCGTTTTGTGATGCATTAATTTACATAGTCTCCTCAAGGACAGACTGATAGGCGAAATAACGTTAACCTAATGTTCCGGGTTTGAAGGTAGTTCCAAAAATACTATGGCATTGTGATGTCAGACATATAACATATTAACATTACTGAATAAAATAAAGACTTAACATTTCCGGTATTGGTTGAATATCTGTACTCGGTGAACAGGTGCCATTTATTTACGAATGCTTTACAGCTCATTGCATCGACCAGCAAATGATGCTACGATGGTAGGCTGCAGAGAGCGTCCTCCCCGGGTTATAGCCAGAATCGATTGACAGGGACCATACATGCAATCCCTGTAAATCGATTCACAAAAGCGCACACAAAGGTTAAATTACTCATTTGTAAGCAATAGCAAAACAGACACACGGTTGGATTTTAATAGTCATGAAGCATAAATGCTGATGGCCGTTAACACTCGTGAATACATTGTGCTAAATCAGGCGCTGAGCCGGGATTTCGGTCAGGGGGGCGCAACATACAAAAAGCTGCGCCCGGGCCGGGGCGAGACCTGGCTCAAGGGGGGGGGGGTGGTTAGTGCCATCTGGATCCGCGCCTGTAACTTACTGCAACTATTTCGTGCCAACCACCACCTTATAAGGAGAAAGTCTCGCTAACCTAGCTGACCTTGACTCTCTGACCTGACCTGACATGTCGATCTGTTCTGTCCGTACGTCTGGTGTTATTACCTCCTGACTGGGCCTGTCTGGTCGGGCACGCTGATCCATCAGCGCTCATATGACCTATTAGTGTCCGTCAGCACTGCTGATAACCATCAAACGAGCCGGTGATAAGATCAGTGGCCGGCTCATCCAATCTCCCTGCAGACGACCAGAAACATCGCACGGCACGGGAGGGGAGGTCGGGAGTTCGCGTCAGATGGCGAGACAATCAACCTAAGAAAGATCATAATTATTTAGTTGTCGAATCTCTTGGCGAATAACTACATGGGCTAAAACGAATTTAAGGAAATATTGTGGGAGTTGGGTATAAAGGCATCGGCGAATTAGCTACCGAGAAGCTTCCTCAAAACTAGCTTCTTAAAACTAGCTAGTTTCCTTAGAGGGCGGAGGAATACAAAGTTCACTGAGAAAAATAAAAACACCCTCTGAGAGTTTTACAGAGTGTCAACACTCTTTAAAATACTCTTCATGGGGTCAGCTTACTCCGAAGGGGGAGTTTTCCCAGACGATGTCTCTTTCAAGAGAGTATTTTCCACCGTGTCACGTTTGAAAGGGAGAGTCATAGGGGTGTCTTTTTTTTACTCTTTTAGGAGTGTTTTATTTTGAAGAGTAAAAACTCCTCAGAACTCCCATTTAATGGTCATCACACTTTTTAAAGGAATTTTAAAACTACTGATGACTCTTAAAAGGGAGTATCTTACCGCATCTTTTCAATCTAGGGAGACACCTAGGGTGTCAAAAATATATTCCAAAAAGGGAGTAGTTTTGGTAAGAATCAACACCCTGTGAAATTCCTTTTAGAAGAGTCACATAACTCTGCAATATACAGGACAAAAATGAAAAAACCCTCGAAGGTTTTGTGAGGTCAACACTCTTAAAACACCCCTTTCATTAAGTGCACTGATTTGCGATAAGGGGAGGGTATTTTTGTGGAAGATGACCACTGGTGGATTCAAAAACTATGGGGATGCAGTTGGTCCGGTGCTATTTTTAGAAAACTCATCGGATTATTGTACTTTGCCTTATTACGACGGTTAATAAAAAACATAATTTTTGTTGTAAATCTGCTTACATTTTCTTCTTACATCAGAAAAATGCATTGTTAAAACTTCGGCAATTTTCAGGTCGGTTGGGGGGGGTAAAAAACCCCTTAGCCGCCGCCTTGGATCCCGCTAGAAAAGATAACTCCTAAAAAGGAGTATCACACAGTATTTTGTTCAAAATGGGAGTCTAGGGGTGTCACAGTTTTTACTCTTAATAGTTTTTTATTTAGGATCAAACACCCATCATTAATTCCCGTTTAGGGTCAAATGCCCTTCACAAAGTTTTAAATAAACTTGATATTGGACTCTTTTACCCTGCCATACGCGTAACCAATTTACAATTCAAGGGGACCTCTTAGATTCTCAAACATACCGGGCTGGTTTCAAAAATTTTCAAACGACAATTCGATGGCCCTGGAAATTCATTGAAGTAAAATCAATGTATTGACCCCCAGGTCATATGATGAGTCACAGGTCAGGTCAAAAGCAAATTGTTGATCGTTTTCGAGTTGCTGGGATTGCCGGCCGAATAGCGTTATTTAACGTATAAGCAGCCATTAAATCGGCAATAATTGCGATCTTGTCCTACTGGAGAAACGATCTAAGCGCCTCTTGAAAGATATGGATTCAATTCCAAGGTCATCCGAAGATTCACGAGGTCAAAGGTTCAAACTGCTGTATGTTTTATCACTTGGGTCATGTTATATATGTTTTTAGGTCAGTTTTTCGTCACAATCGTGACAAAAGATGACCATTAGGCATTTTTTTAAATAAAAATCGGTGAAAATATGAAAACCGGACATTATCGGTACCTATTCGTCGAAATGTTATGAAGGGTGACCGTTTTTATCAGTCAAAAAAATCGTATTCCTTGAGAGGTCATTTTTGAAGATATTAACTTCACATTTGGTAAGTCACATATCAAATAAGTTCTGTATTATATTTATTTCGCATTCGATGTATTTTTATATCTCCAAAATATGCACAATTTTAAAAAATTATTGAGTTTAATTTTTCGGATTAAAAGAAATTTCGACCAATCCAAAACAGCAAGTGATGTGAGCTTGGTTATTATTTAAGCTTTGAATATAAAACAATTGTCCTCAGGGCTGGAGATTCCTGGGGGGTCGGGGGGTCTGGGCCCCTGGGCCCTGGCCCACTGAATTGTCAAAAACCGGGGTAGGGAGGGGTAACTGGCTATAACTGGCGAGCTCGCACTTGGAAGACGAACACAACCGGTGCTCGACTTGGAAGACCGAACAGTAACCGGTCTTGGTGCTGAGTGCGCGAAAAAGTTGAGGTGTTAGCATTACAGGTGACTTCCAGCCAGCTGCGCAGGGCGGCGCCACTCGGCGGATCCTAGGGTTCGAGTTTGGGGGCTTTGCTCCGTTTCATCAGTGAAGCGCCAGGGGAAAAATTGGGCACCCATTGTACTTGAATGGCCCCCTCCATGTTTCTGTGCGTGTGTGTTGGGGGGCATTTCGCCCCAAACGCGCCCTCCTCTTAATCCGCCCGTGGAGGGCGCGCAGCGCGCGCGCGTCGCTGCCGCCACCAATTCAAAACCACCCGGCGGCGGCGGACGTAGGGCAGTTAGAGCGACAGACTGGTGAGACGTGTTTGCGTGTGTGTTCAGGCGTTTGCAGCGTCGATATCGTTGCTCGTAGTGACAAGTTAACCGTGACAGTTTACGGCTTTCTGCGACCGTCAACTTGCGTCGTGATCGGAGTTAAGTATCTAATTGTGAGCTGTGAGAGTGCAGTAGGTGTATTCTTTTGAACTTTTTAATGTAGTTTATTGTAAATTTGTGATCTGAACATTGCTTACTGCCGACTGGTTATTTACTCAACTTTTTTGGAAGAATTCAATCACGATTTTTTAATATGAATAATTCAGTCACTTTTTGACTCATGGATAAGCATTTTGAGAACAGGATCCTTTTTCCGATTTAAATAATCGAACATTGATCCCAATTACGGTTTATTTACCTTTGAATAGCATTGCAGCAGTTCTGTTTGATTCAATCAGCCTTGTTTCTATGCTGGTTTTGATTGAATCATGATTCATAGATAAAAAATATGGTGGTGAATCAGTTTATTTTTTACTCAAGGAATTGTGATTGAGCAATTCCAATCGATTCAATCAGAGTCGAATCAATAACCAGTTTGAACAGTAGGTACGATAGCGTCACTTATGTTTTATGTCTTTACGGTCACAACCAAGTATAACGTATACCCGATACCGGTATGCTGCACATACCGGTACGTTTACTTGGTTGTGACCGTGTGACATATGTCTCATTTATCTTCTTCTGACTGATTCCCAGTGGGGAGAACATGGTTTTTCAGTTTAGACTGGCACCCACAGTAACGTTGTGTTTTCTTCTTGGAAAGCGTCAGCTTTGGTGTTCACATGAAAGTAGGTACGCCGAGCAGACGACGATGGCGCGACTGGTCGCGATTGCGATGTATTGTGTGTGTTGTGTGGGGGGGGGGCTTGCCAAAGCCGCGGCGATTAATAAATGATGCCATCAACGTCCGATCTTTTGTAGAAGATGGCTTTGTTTCGGCGCCGTTCAATGGGTCCTTCGTGAATAAACGAACATTTACTGTTGTGAACTCTGATGCTTTCTGTGCTAACTGACAGCCCATGTTCGCGGCCTCCAATTTTCGCTGATACTCACGCCTGCAAAAAACACGGGACGTTTCTGTTTATTGCAGACTTTGAAGGAGTGTCTTATTGATGATACTCTTTGACACTATATGACATCTTATGACACTCTTTCAGGAGTCTGCAAACTCCTGTGGGAGTTAACATTACCCACCAAAGAACTCCCAGCAAGGAGTTCGAAAAAGAGGCTCCAAAGGGAGTCAAAAGGAGCTCAAAGGGGAGTCAAAAGGAGGCTCAAAAGGGAGTCAAAAGGAGGCTAAAAGGGAGTCAAAAGAGGTCAAACCGGGGAGTTAAGAGGAGGCTCAAAATGGAGTAAAGGAGGCTCAAAATGGACGTCAAAAAGAAGGTCCAAAAGGAGTGCAAAGGATGCTCCAAAGGGAGTAAACTGATACCTTAAATATAGTTTTTAAAGAGAATCACTCAATTGGAGAGTGTAATTTACCTCCTTTAAAGCATTCGGGTAGGTGTTCGTAGTTTCATAAACGCATTTTCCCCTTGAAAACACTCATGTTTTGAGTGTCAGTTTGGACTCCTTTGAGGGTGTTTACTTATATTTTTTTAGTGGGTCATTTTAACACTCCCTAAAACACTCCGAGGGTGCTTTAGATGGGAGTGGTTTTTTGCAGACTCTTGAAAGGGTGTCGAATAGGAGTCTTTTTTTTTCTCAGTGTTGTTCCCAATGTTGACGAGCAACTTGCAGGTGATTCGCGCCGGCTCAGTAACTGAAAAATACCCAACGACTTTATGGCACAGGTGCATAAAGAAGCAGAACATCACAACTATTTTGTAGCAGGCATCCGCTTAGAGGGAACACATATTTCCACTCCATTTGCAAGCAGCAAACATGCACGCTATTCCTCTATGTGTTATCGATGATCAAGAATAAAGGAACCGGTTTCGTATTCTCATAACGTTTTCGATGAAAACATGTTTTGACTATCTTCATTGCATTTGCGTCACGTACCTGGCTCCACCTATATGAAGCACCCTATTCAGCTGAACAATACAGGCTGATTCCATCTTCTGTCAAAATTCTCAAATATAAGCCAGCGGGAGTGAGTGAACTGATCAATCGCACAACGCGTCGTGCCGTCCAGCTATTTGTCCGCTTCCGCCTGGGTCTTGAGAAGGTGGCCGAACGTCGGTATAGGATTCATTGAACGCGAAATCGAATTTGACGTCCGATGGAAAGTACGATTGGTTGAGGTCGCCAGGTCCCAGCCAGCCCGCAAAAAAGGCGTCGGAATGGCCAAAGTTGTATAGTCGCCTAATATAGTTACATCGCATTTTCCTATCCAAAAACTAGCCGTCATTGATGTTCTTTAAAACAAGAATTAATCTAGTCGGAATTAAAACACCTCACGCAAATATTAATGTATGAAAAAAATAAAAGAATGTTCCGTGCAATGTTCCTGAGATACATTCACGAACCTACACTATCTTCTATTGTTAATTTGTAATTGTCTTTGTATTAGCATACATGTGATTGTGCATCTTCTCAAAAACGTGGCTACTGCATATCTTCAGTTTTTACTATGTCTACCAGTAACACCAACGAGTCTCTTTTCGGCTGGCTTTTTGGTAAATTGACTTGTCTGTGAAGTCTTATATTGTATATTTATACCGGAAATTGCATCGCATCGCATTGAGCGATGCATTGCATCGCTCAATTGCTGAATACCAACAAAAAACGTTGCATTTGTCTCCGATCACGAAAATGGATCGTACCAGCACTCAACTGACCTGAGAGTAACAGAGTTCCCTCCAGGGGTGTAGTTTCTATTCAGTTGGGAGCACTTCAGCCCCTCAACTTGCCTGCAGCCCCCCCCCCTCCAACTTGGACGAGAAAATGGGTCAAATCCGGCGATAATTTTGTATTTTATGGATTTTGATGGTACTTAAAGCGATTTTTTCCAGGTCAACCCCAAAACTTCTCTGGAAAAGCTACGCACCTGCCTCCCTCCGAAAACTAACCTCAACACAGCGGACAGGAGAGCGTCCGATGGATTCCGTTGTGGCTGCAGAGGACATTAAGACTTAATCTACGTTTTTGAAACAGCAGCAGTTCAGGAAAATATCAACGCCGTCTGCGAAAGAAAACGATTAAAAATGACAATTATTCCGGCGATATCGATTACCAACACACAACAAAATCGAATCACAAACACTCCCGCGAACTTAGGTCATGCATCCTTGTTCCTAGTCACTTCCGCATCGAAATGGCTCACTCCAGTGCGCCACACAGGGTCCTACTGGAGTGAGCAGCTACCATTACAGCTGCTTTGCAGTGCAGGAGCGGGTCATCTGGCGCTAACGGTTTCAGCCGCCCACGAGAGCGTCTTTACTGAACTCCGCTGCCTCCAATCTTTGTAAGCCACCCTCACCATCTCAGAAGCAAATCACGTGCCTGCGGTGACTCAATAGAAAATACGACGCCGGCAGCTTTTGCGCTGTGTGTGGTGTAGAATAGGTCCCCAACACAAACAGCGGGGTGTGCCACGGCCAGGATGGGCTGGGACGTAATGGGAAGCGACAGAACGTGATAGACACGACAATGACCACTTCTGAAGGTTCTGCCACGCCTGCTATAGCAGGACTGCAGACGAAAACATACGTTGGTGTGCTGCGAGAGAAAATGGAATCGGGGAAATGTTTAGG
>VOPJ01013058.1:0-22868 GCA_014673585.1 Semibalanus balanoides | reverse complement strand
AGCTGATTTTTGCACACGGTTACTTGATGTTTAGAACTACCTTTTAATCATGATTTCATTTTCCTTTTTTGCAAAAAAAAAAAAAAAAATCGCCCTACCCATACCCTACCCTTAAACCTCGTCCTAAATGACCCCCTGAGATTCCTTGCATTACTTTTTTTACACATGTTGCAAATATTGCTGAAGTTTTCAGTAGCTGAGTTTAAAACAATTATACTTATGCTGTCAAAATTGCAATGAAATTTGGTCAGTAGCTTGGAGATAATAACGTTTTAGTGACGTCATTTTCAAACGATAAATGTTTTGGGAAAATCGTAGACATTTTAGTGTTACAGCAAATTTCAAGCGGAAAACGGCAAAGGAAAATGCATTTTCTTTAAGATGACATTCTCGGATTTCCGAAATTTTGGGTTTTTGACCCTTAAAAATTCAAAAAACTTATTTTTGGGCAAAATCACTACAAGTTTGAAAAAAGTTTGAAAGATGTTAAAAAACGAAATATATGTGAGAGACCTTAGTGTGGACAACACCAAAACCAAATTTCAAAGCAAAGCAATATTTATATTTTTGACAGTGATTTTTGACTGACCCTAAGTGTAAAGAACTTATTACGTCCTTTCTTATCACTTTTTGACTTAACAGATAGTGATCTCATTAAATGCCTTTCATGCAATTCTGAGACAAAACTTTCTTAAACATCCCTTTTTATATACATTTTATCAAATTTATATTGTGAGGTTCCTCTGACAGAGCAGAACCGCAGTTTTTGGACGTGGTCGAGTCTTAGGTAATTCACTTGACCTTGGAAGGTCACTTCGTTGACGTGAAACCTAAACAATTGTATATATCTGTTAGATATTTCTTCACATGACAGGCAACATGCTGGTTTCTTACGGCGGTTGCTCTATCGTTGCTTGGTTTGGGAAGTTAACAGGGGATCTGTCAGGCCCTCCCCCGTACGGCGAAGGTGAGAAAAAAAGGTTCCGTAGAGTGAGTGTTAATTTGAACTGAAGAATGTTTATTGCAACCTGAATAAAATGCAAACAAGTCATTTGTGTAACAAAGACGTTTCCCTTTTCATTGAAGGCGCATAATTATTGGAAAATCGAGCATTCTTGTGAGCGTTTTTGCAAACCTCCAGATACAAACATACACAAAGACCAAACTCCCTTGTCCACGCGGAAATATCGCCATTTCAACACCGCATATACCACCCGAGCATACACCATGATTCGGCCTGGTCTCCACCTCCAGGGTCCGTTTGAGGGTCGCAGCATCGCCAACAGCTCAATGATCGGCACTGGGCTCACCATGGAGGGAATCTTCCAGAACTACGTCATGTACGACCTGATGCTGGAGATGGCCTGGAGAACGACCTCGCCCGACCCAGTCCAGTGGTGGGTGCACCAGTTTGATGATCTCCATAAGTGCAGGTGCCACCGCTCTGCAGCGTGTACGTGGTGTGGCGATATAATACCCTGTGTGTGTGTGTGTGTGTGTTAGGCCAGCTGTGGTAGACAGCGGACAGCGAATACCCTGTGTTTACCCTGTAATACACTGTAATACCTAACATTCGAATACCCTGTGTGTGTGTGCTGTGTTAGCAGCTGTGGTAGACAGCGGACGGAATACCCTGTGTTTACCCTGTAATACACTGTAATACACTGTAATACCCTGTAATAGAATACCCTGTGTTTGTGTTAAGCCAGCTGTGATAAGACAGCGGACAGCAAACTACCCTGTATTTACCCTGTAATTTACCCTGTAATACCTTGTAATCGAATACCCTGTGTGTGTGTTAGGCCAGCTGTGGTAGACAGCGGACAGCGAATACTAGCATTGCAGCTGTACAAACTTCACTCATTAAGTTGTCTGCGCAAAATCATGTGCACCGGAGAGCCAGTGGCTCTTTCCTCTCAGCTTCAGGTCGATACAATACTTTGTAGTTGTGTATTGCAGGGCTGCAAGCGAGTTTCGCATTATTTTTAGGTCGGTTTGCCCCGCCCTGGAAGCGATAATATGAGGATGTTGCTTTGTACCCGGTGGTGTAAGAGATTTTGACATGAGTTTGTGGTTGAGCGTGGAACAAACATCATTAGATTGTTTTGGGTTTCTCGCGTCAAGCGGGATGATCTTTTGGTCCAAGTTTGATTAGTGTCTGTTAAATGGTGAACAAAGGATGAACACTCAAAACTGTTTTACCCTTTCCTAGAGGGTAAGCCCGCCACAGTCGGGTAACAAAGCCCACATACCTACGTTTTTCACCACCCTCCGTGGGTGGTAAACGTCTTTAGTTTACTCTCCACCCAGAGGGTATTTTTTACCCTCTGGACGACAGTAAATGAAACGAGTTCACCACCTGGTGGTCAGTGAAAAACGTATGTGGGCCTCCAGTTACCCGGTTATGGCGGATTTACCCTTTAATAAAGGGTAAAAATCAGTGTATTTTGCCAAGCGTGTGACCAGTGTGTGTGTGTGTTTTATTTGATCCAGGGAAGCGAGCATGTGACCAGTACGGGTGGGTTATTTGATCCAGGGTAGCGAGCGAGTAACCAGTGTGTGTGTGTGTTGTTTGATCCAGTTGTAGCGAGCGAGTGACCAGTGTGTGTGTGTGTGTGTGTGTGTGTGTGTGTGTGTGTTGTTTGATCCAGGGTGGCCGACTACAGTCTCCGGCGATACGGACCAGATATCAGCAACCACTCAGCAATGGCAGAGGCATGGCAGTATCTCATCGTAAGTACTTTCACAGACCCAAGAGCAAGTCCTGAACGTAATGCACTACACCATGCTCTGAGATCAATGACATAGGTATTGGACTACAATACCGACACAGTCGATCCCGCTCACTTGTTGACTTGAGCTAGTCGTCTGACCCCTCTCCAGCGGTGTTCCGCATTATGTCGGGTCTAATAACGCTATAATGTGGTGCCGATGTGCTGTTTCAGACCAAAATCTACAATAATGCCGTGAAGAGTGAGAACGTCCTCGACCACAGATGGTTCATATCCGTCAAACGCCCGCAGAATGGGTCGTCAGCCCCGCCGGTAAGACCCACTGGGAGCCGACCGCTGGCAGGCCTACGCAGGGGTGGTAAATTGCGCTGACCTGCTGGACGACATCGGAGAATAAAATTAGTATTTTTCGTGCCAGGAAGACTAATTATTATTCATCACAAATGATCCATCAGAGGAGTCACATGTTTTTTGCATGCGTCATCGAATACTGGAGCGGTTATCACTTAGCATCGATTGCATTTTGCAAGAGCTTTTGATTTGTTTTCCCGTTTGTTCCTAGCTATCATAGGCCCGCGGCCCGCGCGGCCAGCCGCCGGCCTGCGTGGGTGACGTCACCGCAAAATCTGCCTCGCATTGGGTGACGTCATACATGATAGGGTTAGCGCTACGTTCACCGATATGTACGTTCAGCCTGGCCGTAGTCCGTCTAAGCTGTCTTGTATGTACTAGTACTACATATATGTACATCTGATTTCATAGTTCAACCATTTTGCAAACGATTCACAACTTTCTTTTCATCTTTCGAATAATTGTAGCGTATGTGCAAATATTTGGTTAACGCGCCTTAGACATTCTATAGAATGCCTGCCAGTTGTGATATAGTTAGTCATTCTATAGAACGCCTGATTCTGCACATTGCCTGTAACATAACTTTTTTTAGATGAATCTACAAGCAGTGGACTATGGTTACATTGGGAGTTTTGGCGTTACCCACCGACCTCACATCAGTCCAGAGCCAGCCGTAAGTATTATCGCAACGGCTTGATACTTAATAGACTCTGACCTCTGAGGCAGTCCCGCGTTGCTTCATTGCTGTCATTAATGTATGCACAGTGCAGTGCAAATATTCTGTCCACTTCATCGACACCACCTTTGTCTCTGTCTCTGTCTGTCGGTGCTGCACGAAGTGGAATCCAACGCAGTTACTATAGCCATCGCCCCGGTGTCAGGAGCGAGGGCATACATAGTTGCATAAGTTTTCACTGCGTGTCAGCAATAGGCCTGTTTTACATAGCCATAATAACTTTCCACTATTTTTGCCCAACTATTTATTGTCCAACTTTATGTTTCCACTAAACTGCCATTGGCTTGGTTTTAGTAGCGTGCCACCGGGCTTACCACCAGACTCTTGTGATTGGTTCCAATTTGCTCAGACATCGCGTGTAACCTAGGAGTTGTTATCATTGGCTGCATTTTATTTGATGTGTTTTATGAGAGTACTGTTAGCAGCCAAACAACAGAGGTGGCCAGTAATTTTTTTCTTTATTATATACCGGCATTTTGACGCTTCATTTTGGTAGCTTAACAGTCCTTGGCGAATAGCGCATACTGCTACGCAGTCATGCGCCCCGATATACTTTTTTTTCCGTTTAGTAGTTTCTGCTTTCTCGCAAGTCCAAAAGTAGATCTAAGATGCTTGCGAAAATCCTCCGGAATGTATGATTACCCCGGTACAGTACAATAACCTACCGCCACCAAAAACAGCAAAATGTTTAATTCCAACCGATATTACTCTCGGCGCTGTCATTAGTATTTTGTCGCACATATGTTGCATGCTGCAATAGTACATGCCGGCAGGCATCAAGAAGTACGTGCGGTGCCGTAATAGGATCAACCTGCTGTGTTCGTGGTACACGGTGCCGTAGTTTGCCAATAAAATCAGCTGGAGCAGCAATTGAAACGTGCCGGGACGGACGACTTATTTTTCGTAAGTTAAATGCGGGCACTTTAATTTCGCGACCCCGTAGCAACCTTTAACGTGAATTTCCTGTATTATACCACGAGAAAACAACGCCAAGACAATTGGCAATACGGTAAGCTGCAACAACCTAGTGTCGTATTTCTAATATGTGCGAGTACATAACAGCAAGACCACGTAAACTGATCTTAACTGGCGGCGCGTAATCTGTGATCAGTGACGGCTGAACAATGAACCGTCTTCTCATGTTTCCACGCACTATTAGTGGAAAATTGGTACACGCTCTTTTTAAATTGCTATGTAAAAACGCGGCTACTGGACAGACAGCAACCGATGGACAATGTTGACATTGAATTAAATACGGGTGCCGCTTGGGCCAAGGCAGCTAGCTTCCGGCAAGACAAAATCAATCAATAGCCCCAAATATTTTTTTTTTTCTCGAATAATCCGCTGAAAGAACGCTTTACTAGCCGCTTTCACGAAGGATTTATGCCCTGGGCCGCATCGACATCCGGTGTGTCGATGAAGTGGAAGAAACATGTGCACTGCACTATCGTGACCATATCATTAAAGGGAATTTACTTAAGCGATTGTGGTTGCTTGTTATATCCGTTAGCTTCGATTACAGTGTCTACCGGTGTGTCGAACAGAGATAGTCCATTAATTGATAGTGAGCCGCTATCATTTGACTTTGCATCCCGCCACGTTTTTTTAACCTGTCAACGTGCCGATTGTGTTTCCTTTATGGTTACTACAAGCTGATCGGACGATAGTTTTTGGTGGCACTGACTTGACCAATATGATAGTGTCTACATTCCTCTTTTTCTCTATAGTATGGAGAGGACTGCATAAAGGAAAAGTGCGTTTTTCGTTCGCAGATACCTTCATATATTTGGGACAAGAACTCTTTTTCGATGTGCAACCAACACGCGACAGTTTCTTAAAAATAGCCGCTTAAGCGGAGAATTTTCTCAGTAACCCTCAGAAACTATGGGATTGGGTATCAACGTAAAAACCTTTGAGTAACCTAACCGAGTGTGGTTCTAATCGGTGCGGTCTTTGCCTAAAAAATCAGAGACAATTTCGGTCCCAGATAGATTGTATCAACACGTCTGACCTGTCGAGCTGTGGTAGCAACCCGTCTGACCTGTCCTCAGATGTGGTACATGTTCTTCCGCCCGTCTAACCCCTGTCCCCCAGATGTGGTACAGCCCGTCTAGACCTGTTCCGCAGAATTGTGGTCACAATGCCGCCTAGTCCCAGATGTGGTACATAACGCCCGTCTAATCTGTCCCCAGATGTGGGTACAGCCCGTCTGACCTGTCCCCCCAGATGTGGTACTCACGTCTGACCTGTCCCCAGCTGTGGCACAGCCGCGTCTGACCTGTCCCGACGCTGTGGTACAGCCCGTCTAACCTGTCTCAAGATGTGGTACAGCCGTCCTGACCTGTCCCCAGATGTGGTAGCAAGCCCGTTCTAATCTGTCCATAGATGTGGGTATCAGGCCCGTCTTGAACCTGTCCCAGCCTGTGGCAGCAAGCCCGTCCTGACCTGTCCCGAAGCTGTGGTACAGCCCAAGTCTCACCTGTCCTCAGAGTGGTACAGCCCGTCTGACCTGTCCCCAGAGTGGTACAGCCCGTCTAATCTGTCCGCAAGATGTGGTACAGCCCGTCTGACCTGTCCCCAGAGTGTGGTACAGCCCCGTCTGACGCATGTCCCCCAGATGTGGTACTATCAGCCGTCTGACTGTCCTCAGATGGCACAGCCCGTCTTGAGAAACCTGTCCCATCAGTTTCGGAGAATTGGCGCCCGTCTGAACCTGTCCCAGATGTGGTACGCCGTCTAATCTGTCGCCAAGATGTGGTACATGCCCGTCTGACCTGTCCCCAGCTGTGGTACAGCCGTCTAACCTGTGCCTCGAGATGTGGTACAGGCCCGTCTGAGCCTGTCCCCGATGTGGTACCTCTCTACGTCGACCCCTGTCCCCAGCTGTGGTACAGGTCTGACCTGTCCCCAGCTGTGGCACAGCCCGTCCTGAACCTGTCCCCGAGCTGTGGTAACATGCCCGTTCTAATGCTGATACCCGAGCTCGTGGTACAGCCAAGTCTGACCATGTCCCCAGATGTGCCGTAAAGCATCCTTGCCGTCTGACTGTCCCCAGCTGTGGCACAGCCCGTCTGACCCTGTCCCCCGAGATGTGGTACATGAAAACACAGATGCCTGAAAACTGAGCTCAGCGGCACGTGCCTGGGACCGGCTGGTGGCCGGGGCGACTGCAGATGAGGTTCGCGCCTCGGCTAACCTTCAACATGACCTTGTGGACGTGACCCGGGAGGTGATGACTGGCCTCCTCCGCCAGTTCCACGTCAGCCGGCCTCGTCGACGCCTAGCACGGAGAAAAGCCATCCTGCTACAGTAAAGGAGCCTACCGTGGGTGGTCCTTTCCTGGTGTAACAGCTAGCTCAAGATAATCGGCTACGTACTCGCACGTTAGGTGCCAGACTCAATGTCTTTTATTGATGGGGTGGCTCTTCTCTGCCGGTGTAAGCGACAGCTGCAGTCGGGTAAGAATGTCTGACGTTTAGGGTTTGCCAGCTATTGTTTCATTGATTGGTGCTGGCTGTTCCGGTCGCTTAGACACAGCTTCCGCTCCGCGTAGCGGTAGCTGACGTTAAGGTCCAGCAATATAGGCGTCTTCAAATGATTTGGTTGCCTTATAATAAAGAAGGTAACCGGTTTGTAACACAGCTCGTCGGTACGTGCGTGATACGTAAGGTGCCAGCAAATTGGTCTTCCAATGAATGGGTAATGGGAAGCTCTTTCACGGTGTATACTACAGAGCCTCCGGTACGTGCTGCGTGAAGGTATGGCCAGCAATGGTCTTGCACTGGACCTCAGGGTAGGCTTTCCGCCGGTGTAACCACAGGTCCGTGTCGGTATTACGATAGCTGTTACGTTTACGGATGCCTGTAGCAATAGAATTTCATGATTGGTCGGCCTTACTCTGGAGCACAGGTCTCGTACGTAACGTGCTGACGTAAGGTGCCAGCAATGTCTTCATGATGGGTGGGCTTTCCCGGTGTAACACCAGCTCCGTCGGTAACGAGGTGCTGGACGTAAGGTGCCAAGCCAATGTCTTTATGATGGGTGGACCTTCCGGTGTAAACACAGCTCCGTCGGTACGTGCTGACGTAAGGTGCCAGCAATGTCTTCATGGATGGGTGGCTTCCGGTGTTAACACAGCTCCCGTCGGTACGTGCTGACGTTATACGGGTGGCCCAGCGAATTGTCTTCATGATGGGTGGGCCTTCCGGTTCATGATCAGCAGCTGGCCGGTCGGTACGGATGCTTGACGTTTAAGGTCGTCCAAGCAATGTCTTCATATGGAAAGAGGTGGCTCCTTATGTACCGAGTGTATACACGAGCTGCCGTTTTCGGTATACGTGCTGACGTAAGGTGCCAGCAAGGTCTTCATGATGGGTGGCCTCCGGTGTAACACAGCTCAGTCGGTACGTGCTGACGTTAGGTGCCAGCAATGTCTTCCCTCCATTGATGGGGTTCGGCCTCTCCTCGCGGTGATAACTACAGGACTCCCAGTCGTACGTGCTGAACGTTAGGTGCCAGCAATGTCATTATAAAGGTGATGGGTGGGCCTTGAGGGTCCGGTAGTTTAACAGGCAGCTCAGTCGGTACGTGCTAGACGTTATATATAGGTGCCCATTAAGGAGCCTGCCACATAAGAGGTGGCCTTCCGGGGGTATACAACAGTCAGGGTCGGATTTACGCCATACTCCTGGACGCTGGTGCCTAAACGAAATTAGCTCTCTTTAACCAAGCGGTGCGAGAACAGGACTGATTGTTGGTGTGTATTTTATAGCGTCCAGCACAATGGCTTTATGCGAAGCAGCGAATAAGATGCCTCTAGTTGTTTTCAGAGGAGCTCGGTGCGTGCGCGAAGCGTAGTAAGGAGTGGATTGTCGGTGTGTTAACCTATTCGTTTCCGCAAAAATAAGCGATCCTGCTGGGATGTGAGGACATCGAGCAGTGTAAATGGAGGGAATATACCCAGCCTCGTGGGAAAAGTGATGTGCATATTGACGGAGATTAGGTTTCCCAGATTAGTGGCACTCATCTCCATCATTGTCACATACTTTCCAAGACGGCATAACTCCTTTATATTTAGCTGTTGTGCAATTAAATCCTCGAGGGTACTGTCTGTATTTGTTATTTGGAGAAACCAATAGTTCAGATCGAGGCTGCTGGTGTAAGGCTAGTACCGATTCGCTAATAAAACATGGTAGTGAATACTAGTGTTAAAGGGTAGCAGGACCCGATTAAATTATTGATAGACTCCTTAGAGAATCCGAAAGACAGTTGACGGTTTCATTAGTCATAATATTGTATAAATCACTCGTGAAGAATACAATTCCATTTCATTTTAAAACAGCAAATGTTGTTCCAATTCATGACAAGGGAGATAAACGTAAAGAGGAAAACTATAGACCGGTTAGTCTGACCTCATTAGTCGCAATGTGCTTGAATTAACCATCAACGATAACATTGTTCCTTTTTTGGAGCAGAATGAAATCATCACGGATACACAGTACGTTCTTAGGAAGGGCCTTTCTTGTTTAACTAAACTTCTAGGGTTGTTGGATGTAGCAACAGATAGCTTTGATCAGGGTTAACATGTATCTTTTCTTCATTTCAGTAAAGCATTTGACAAAGTTCCCCGTGAAAGACTAGGGCCCCAACATAAAGTTAAAGGGAGTGTGCCTACTCACATCGGTCATGTTGAGTTGTTGACACCGGTCTATAGAACATATTGTTATCAATTAAAGGAAATAGTTCACCTTGGATGTTTTTTTTTTTCTGATTATATTTTCAAATACAACTTCTTTTCATAATGTCAAAAATAGCCATAACATCGCGCCGATTCAGGACAAGAAGGACGTAAATTATTAATTTTAATCAAACTATATGCGTTCTCTCCGCAACGCCAAAACGCGGTCAGCCAATCAGCATTCGAATGTATAGTCGCGTAAGATTACTGTACAGCCTCTGCGCAGGCGTGTGAGGCCCGCACAGTCCTTCGAACAAAGTCAAATATATTCGGCTGGAGAGCCCTTTCAGCCCAGAAAACTTGCAGTCAGGGTTTTTCAGCACGGGCTACAAAACTGCTATCTCAGTTCAAAACCCATGTTGAAGGTGAACTATTTCCTTTAATTCGCCGTCAAACATACGCTAGGGGAGAAAATAAGCCGGAGCTTAGTGCGTACTGTGTACCATAGCAACCGCAAGTCCCTGTACCTTGGTATTGGTAGCAGCTAGAACCGGTACTGGTAGGGTACTAAGTACTAACGGGTGTCCCCTAATTATTGAGAATGACTTTGACATGCTATAATTTCCTAATATTTCCACGGAGCTTCATCAAACTTACAACACTGGAACATTAGGTCCTTTGGTACAGCATGCCATTCAGTGAACCTTATACAGCGGTCCACTGGGGTTTGCGGAGCGCACGTGCAGACATACCCCCTGGATCATAGTGAGCGGAACCTCTGGGTCGGTTTTTATCAAGGCCATAATTATTATTCTTTTGAATCGTGCTTCAGAGGCTGCACCCGTCTCTCGATACACCCTCTGCTTCAGCATGCCCCAAAAAGTCCTCTATTGGGCTGAAGTTGGGGCACGTTGGGAGGTTTGTTCATCTCGTTTTCAGGGGGGTCCCTCCGGCCGTCCTCCAAGAAGCTGGCCAGTGTCACGCGCGAAATGTGCCGCTGCCAAGGTCTGGTCCAGAAGAGGTATTCCACCGCCATGAAGTATTTAATCATCGATGGACGGTAACAAGTCCTCTTCTCAGACATATTCTGACATTTGACAGTGGACGCCGCCATCGACATTCGTGCCACTCTGGAGGAGCACATGGACTTGGAAAACGCCCCTCGGTGACATGGTGATCCATACCTATTATCTTCTTCGGATGCTTTCCACATAAAGCGAAACTTGAACTTCGTCTGGAGCATCTCCATCAGGCCCAGCATAAAAATCGGCATTCCCAGGTGTCTTGTGTCCAGAAAAGGTGAAATAAGATTCATCGTCCATCGGTCGATCAATTTTTGCCCTGAATTCTGCTCACTTTGGCTCTGGCTTGCTCTTTGGTCAACGACTCCATGATACAAAATTAAAACTCGCATTAATTAGATATTTGGTACTCGCATATAAATATTATCCAGTAAGTCACATGCAAAATCTCATGGCGATCCCACGACAATAACATTGTTAACAAATATGTAAAAGTTGATTCTCAATAATTAGTGGACACCCGTTAGAGTAAATGGTAAGGCAACTTACCTACCTCATACTTTGGTTCATGAACCACACAGTACCTACACTCACACTTTTTTCGCACGATACATATCTAAAAGATACCTACCTTTTACTGATGCTGCTCTCACTTCTCAGTTCTCCTTCATCTTTCTCAGGTGTTTCAAACTTTCAGCATTTCAGTTAGAGATTTATATCATAATGTCTTATTGAATATGCTGCTTGTCAGTATCATTTATTGCATAATGTTTTTACTTACTATGAATTTAGCATGCATTTGCATGCATTTGTAAGTGATACGCATACACATTGCAAATCATTGTGAATGAATTATAATTCATGAGTCATTCATATTGTTTTTGTGAATGGACCCTTCACGAGTCTTCATATTAGCCGTGAGTCAATGTTGAATCGACTCAACAGTGTTAATGTTGAGTGAATAAATTGTTATAAAATCATGCATTATGGTCTGTGAATCACTGTGATTCGATTCATGAAAAATATGAATCATTGACAAGTCTGGTCTAAAAGAAACAAAATCTAACTTGGATCTTGGAGCTCAAACATTTAACTTCTCTTGCTAATCTGTGGGGGCAAAATCATATGTTAGCCCCAAACTTCTTCAGTTAGGAGAAAACTGCCCTCCTTGCCCTCCCTTATCCGCCGCCCCTGATAACTATGGCCTTTTGTCCGCAGGGAGGAAGGCGTTGTCATACTGGAGCTGCTCTCTGATGTAGACACGGTGCTTAGCACGAACCGTGACTTCCTGCTGGGTGCCTGGCTGAAGCAGGCGAGAGACGCTGCCTCCAGTGGACAGGTAACCCCGGAGAAGCTGCTCCAGTGGACAGGTAACCCGGAGACGCTTGCCTCCAGTGGACCAGGTAACCCCAGAGACGCTGCCTCCCGTGGACAGGTAAACCAGCCCGGAGGACGGTGCTGCCTCCAGTGGAAGGTAACTCCCGGAGACAGCTGCTCCAGTGGAAGGTAAACCCGGAGACGCTGCTCCAAGTGGGACAGGTAACCCCGGAAGACGCGCCTCCAGTGGACAGGTAACCCCGGAGACGCTGCCTCCAGTGGAAGGTAACCCCGGAGACGCTGCCTCCAGTGGACAGGTAACCCCAGAGACGCTGCCTCCAGTGGACAGGTAACCCCGGAGACGCTGCCTCCAGTGGAGAGGTAACCCCGGAGACGCCGCCTCCAGTGGACAGGTAACCCCGGAGACGCTGCCTCCAGTGGACAGTTAACCCCGGAGACGCTGCCTCCAGTGACAGGTAACCCGGGACGCTGCCTCCAGTGAACAAGGTAACCGCCGGAGACGTTGCTCGTCTCCAGTGGACAGGTAACCCCGGAGACGCTGCTCCAGTTGGAACAGGTAACCCCGGAGACGCTGCCTCCAGTGGACAGGTAACCCCGGAGACGCTGCCTCCAGTGGACAGGTAACGGTGAAGGACATTAATTCGTAATTCGAACATATTCCAACGCTGAAAAGAGTGGTACTTAAGTCGCAAAAAGTTGCGACCTTAAGATTTGCTCTGATTAACCTATAATTTGGCACAAATAGTCTTAGTCAGCTACATGAGTAGAACAGGGGCAGCCTTAAGGAGCACCACATTTCCAGCATTTTGGAATCACCATGTAAGCCTGGACCACTCTAATGCTCGTATGTTAAGGTTGTATGAGGAATCACCGGCTAAATATTTAGTTCCACCATTAAAAGGCTTTTAATTATTCAATAACCACTACAAGAAAATCAGTAACATTTTAACCCAGTATGTGATCTCAGGGCTTGTGGTCTGGTCTGACATGGTAACATGGTCTGACATGGTCTGACATTGTGTGACATGGTCTAACATGGTATAATATGGTCTGACATGGTCTGACATGGTCTGACATAGTCTGACATTATCTCGAATGGTCTGACATGGTCTGACAGTTACCGTACATGTTTACCGCAGGAGCAGCAGCAGTTTGTGTACAACATGCTGAACCAGGTGACGCTGTGGGGACCGCACGCCAACATTGTCGACTACGCGGACAAACAGTGGGCCGGCCTCATGAAGGACTACTACCCGGGCCGCTGGTCGGTGTTCATCAGGTGGGTGGATATCGTATAATTTGCTTATTAGCTGCATTTGAACATTCCAACATGAATGAATGAACAACGAACAACCAATGAACGAACAACATTCCCGCTTCTGTGCTCGATTATGTTGATCTGAACTGTGGACGATAACAGACTGGCCAATTCACGGTTAGAGATGTTGCGGGCTCGAGTCTAGCTACTGGTGACGTCATCCGGTTTCCCGTTTGGGTGGACGTGAGAGATCCCCCACTATGTATGACGAAAGCCGCGTAGTCGTTAAGTCCCCATTCTACCACCGGTGGAAAATGTCAGTCATGCAGTGGGTCAAGGTCACCAGGTTCTTCCTATCCGTCTTCCTCCTCCCTGCCAAGTCGCCTGTTTGTGTTTCAGCTACCTGAAGGAACTTCTGACCTGTCGCTGCCATAACAACCCAGACAGAAAGTCAACAATCGCTACTTTGAGCAAAGTGGAGGAGCCGTTTACGTTCAGTCCGGCCGACTACCCACATGTGCCCACAGGTGGGTACCGTTCAGTCCCAGTACTGCCGTGTCACTTGGGAAATGTTGTTAGTTGGATTCATATCATAGCTTCGTCGCTCGTGCCGTATTATATATGTTTATATATTTGTAGAAGATGTATGGCGTTCATCACATGCAGCTTGTTTAATGATGTTGTGAAATATATGCTTAAAGATGGAGAGTCCCAGATGTTAAGTTCCTTCAGATCGAGTATAATTTACGGTTACAATGCTGAATAAGCGTGATGGAGCAAACCCTTACCCACTGGTTAACGCCTTGACAGACGATATACTGATACCTCTGTTGTCCTTTGGTTGACAGGTGACACAGCCGAGGTGGTGGCCAGGATGTACCAGAAGTACCGCCCAGCTCTAGACAGCGACTCCAAACACCCTCTGACCGGAACACACCGTGTGGTTTTCATGTAAAAATGAGCGCATCGTTTGCTTTGCTTGTTCAACCGAACACCAGCCTGCTGGGGTGTATCGTGTGATGTATAAGTAAAATAAGGCCAATCGTGTGATTCTTATGTATCAGGTCAAGCCACGACTTAAAGCCAAGATCATCTGTATGTGATGTTCGACGGCTCTTACTCGCTGATATGAGTGTTAAATGATTGGTTGAATGTGTGGTTCGTCGAGTGAGCTGATCAATGCTAATGTGAGGCTAGACATGTTTTACCTCCGTTGAAACACTGTCGCCACAAAGCACACTCAGCACTGTCACAGTTCGCCCTCAGTGCAGCGTGCCCTGCCCACGTTCTGTACCAGCGCCGTGCCAAGGCAACCCCTGTTTAGGCACCCTCTGTTCTTACCCGCGCCGTGGCCAGGCAACCCCTGTTTATGGCACACCTCTGGTTCTGTACCCGCGCCGCTCCAACAGATGCGCAAGCACTCCTCCACACCCGGTCTCACTCTCAGGTCTTCACCCGCGCCGTGCTTCAAACGGCAACCCCTGTCTTAAGGCCACCTCCTGTTCTACCCCGCGACACGAACTTTCTCACGTTGTATGGCTGCTGACACGTAGAACCCCTGTTTACTCGAACACAATAAACGTCGCTCTACCGTCTCGCGTCCGGGAACCAAGCCCCATCTCACTGAGGTTGTACATGGCACCCCCTCGGGTGTTTCGACGATAGCGGAAGAACGCGCGGCCGCCGTTTTTGGCACAGCTGTTTGGGCATCAATTACCCACATTTTGTGAAAGGTGACTTCAGGACAGGGTTATCTTAGGTCAGATTGCAAGGTCACGTCAAGTGACCTTACCTCCAGAAATGTTTGTTTTGTGGTCGTGCCGAAGCTTCAGTCTTTGTCCGAGATATTTGAATCTTGCAGGATTTCTTACGCTTATGAGACCCTGCAATTCCTGTATTTTTGGTTTATTTTTGTTATCGGTGACCTGAGGTCAGGTCGATTTCCTGACCTAAATAAAAACTACCATGAAAACGTGCCGATTGCACCATTGTGTTTCTTTCGTCGAATCGCGTCGCCCCATATGCAGCATTACCTACCTGGATCACCAAATGACCTTGATTCGAGGTCAAATTTTGAAGTTGACCTGACCAGTGACTAGGTCACCATTATCACCATTAGCTCTAACATTTAGCCCACCATTAGCTCTTGGCGGTGTACTGCAGCCACCTCGGGTACGCAGGGAGTTGGCCCGAAGTTTGTTATCTACCGGGCGATTTCTGTGTGGAACCGGTCCCCCTCTGATGTTCGGGATGCGGTGACCGCTCGCGGATGTCGGGGAGCTGTGCGGGCATGGTTGCGGGGGCCGAATGAACTTAAGTTTGTTTTGTGATTAAGAGATCATGTTTTGACCGCGTTGATTGTATCCTTAGGTGTATTAGAGTAACTGTGCTAACCTGTAACCTGTAATTTTACTGTAACACACTGTATGACAGTTGGCCATAAAAGCATTTATGGAGGCTATGATTGATTGATCCATCATTTTTAAGCACCTTGACGAGGAAAAACACTATGGTGTTATAATAGTTGCTCCATCTTGTTAGGAAAAGGGTCATTTGCCAAAAAAAAAAAATTGTTGCAAAAATATTATGTTGACCTTGCATTATCTCTCGAGCCTAATCTATTGTCCTAAGCTAAAAATCTGAGGAGTATTTGCTTAATACAAATTTCAAGAGCTTTCGATTGTTTTTGTTTTTCGTTTGTTGACGGCACCTGACTTTCATATATACTCCGAGATATTTGGGGTTTTCTAATCGAAGTCCTGAAACTGGAAAATTGGATCTTTGATGACCTCTGGTGACCTCAATAATGACATCAGCTGAAAAAATGAAAAGTAACTTTGACTGTATCTGTTGAGAACTTTCGAACGTTTCTTCGTCGTTTTTTGTATAGTTACGTCCCATAGGAGCCGAGATCGACGGACGGTATACCCCCCCTTGGCGCGGCGCTGGTTAACAGAAACCAAAACCAACGCCCTTTAACGAAGTTAACGTTTTAATTAACAAATAATGTTAATGCAAGTTAAACGCTTATTTAGCAGTGCTTTGCTCTGCACGGTGTAAGTAAGCGTGTTTGGCATGTAATTTACATAGGAAGTCGCAAGCAAATCATGTCAACACAAGTAAAACATGCGATAAAAACGACCGTATCATTACTAAGTTTAAAATATATAATATATATATTATATATATATATATATAATATATATATATATATTTATTATTATAATATATATATATATATAATTAGGGTGCCAATAGCCGGCATTATGGCTTTAAAATTAAAAATTGAATATTTTTGAACGGCGCCCTTGGTGGATTACTGTGCGAGATAATGAAAAAACCTCTTTATGCAAAAATCTTGAAGCGAATCGGTTTATATTTTTTGGATCGGTAGGCTGCAAGTGAATTGAAACCATATATTGTGTACTATCTGTGATTACTACAAGCTATTAATATACCGAAGTCTGAAAGGCTAGCGGGTACCAGCGCCGCGGCCACGTTCCAAAGAGTTGCTAAGTTTTTTCTGGAAGGACGCGAGGATCCCAACGATGACGGCAAAAGCGCCTTCTTTAAGGTCGAGGTCTTGTTCAAGGGCTGAAAGGTGCTCTTGAAGAGCAAGGAAGAGTGAACGAAACAATGCTAAGGACGGGAAGAGTTTCAAAGAGGCCCCGATGCGTACCTCTTCGACGTCACCCACCTCTGACGCGATGACCCTAATTACGATTCCCGGCTGACCACAAGTTCCTAAGCGGTGCAACGCACGAAGAAGGCGTCGCAGGATTCATCCAGGGGGAGCTGACCTGTACTGCTGGTGGAGCGCCGAGCCTCAGCGCAACGGGAGATGACGCGGCGCAATAGAAGCGATAACGTAGCCTCGGAGCGTCGCAGGATACGAACGTGCCCGGTGCTCCGCGTCCTCCTCACCATCATCCTCCTCCTCTTTCGGTTTGAGTCCAGTCCGGCCACGTGGCGGGAGCGGACTTCTACCGCTGAGCCGACTGGTTTAAGCTCCTTCGAAGCGACGAGCGCGGGTTCACAGGTCTGCTCTCCCAGGAGTTGGCTGGAGCGAGGCGCCCTCGAAACCCGGACCGGCATCAGGGACCGCAAAGGTGCTCCGCAATCATCGCGGAGCCGACCGCCCAATAGCACCCTTCCTATCTTTTACTCGCTAGTTGTTTTTCATTGGCCACAACCTCAGGAGCTGATCCTAAATTTCGCAGAGAGCATCGCGCAGGCTCGCCGCCGGCTACTAGGTCCCAGCTGGTCGGCGCGAGTCAAGACAACCTTTCGGTCCCTGACCACGCCTTCTTACTTATTTATCTGCGACGGGAAGATTCCTGCCGGATTGCGGACGGCTACGCGGGTGGATCGGCCTGGCTATCCTCGTCTCGGCGATGGCGTCCAGAAGCTTATCGGCGTTCCCAAGCTGGCAAGTGCGGCAACTAGAGAGGCGTGACGAGCCGGCCGTGGCTGGAAAAGCCCCGGGGGGGCCCTCACGGACTGGGGGCTCGCAAGAGCGTGTGGTGATTATGTCGTTCGATACGACCACCGCCAACACTGGAGCCCTCGCCGGTGCCTGCACCTTGCTGGAGCAGAGGCTTGGCCGTCGTCTGCTGAGCCTCGCCTGCCGGCACCATGTACACGAGCTGATGCTGGAGAAGGCGTTTTTTTTTTGCATGGGCCGTCATCGGGTCCTGACATCGGCGTCTTCAACCTATTCAAGGAACAGTGGGCTTTCATCGACCAGAGTAAGCCGAAGCCGCTTAAGCCCGACGTAAACCCTCGCTAACGAGGGTTAACGTCGCTAACGACACTGCCACTAACCTCCTGAAACAAGCGGGGACACACTTCTGCAGGAGACAGAGTGGCGCCGCGCAGTTTCAACACCAGCCACCCGCGGGACGAGTGCCAAGGAGAATGCTGGAGCTCTTCATCGTCCTGCTGGGTGGTGAGGGCGTGGGCAACGTCCCGAAGGTGAATTCCGGCGACCGGGCCCATGACCGCGGCAAGCTTGTATGGCGCGTTTGCCATTCTACACGGCGAAGCATTTAACGCTTGTCGCCCCCAACATTGGTGGAGCTTGCTGCCGCGCGAGCTGCTCCAGCCTCCGCCGGTTTCACCTTCTTTCACCGCTGAAGTCTACCGTGACCCGCTGAGTTCGACGGCACCCTGGCGCCATTTCACCCGGCGAATTGTCTTGAAACAAGCCACCGGACCGCGAACCTCCCGCGACTTCCATGAACACTAAAATCGGCTTAGGCGTTGCCCATTTGAAAGATCTTCTTCCGGCACTTCTGGTACCTTGAGCGGACCCAATTGGTCCTCCATTGCGCTCTCTTCACCACCGCTTGCCCAGCCGCCGAGAAGAAGGCGCCGTCGGAGCGATTGCAGCGGCGAAGAAGGAATCGAGGAACCACCGAGCGGCATCACCGTCTTCCGACGCCCGCCTCGCCTCGTTCAACGCTACGCGTCGTTTTCGTAGCCAGGCGGCCCGGCGCCCTTCTCGACGCCGTCGGAGCGAGAGGGCCTTCCTCTCGAAGAGAGCCTGGAGGAGTGCCGAGTGACACGGGGTTCGTGGCGGGCGTCTCGGCGCGTCGCGAGCCTACATGTCAATAAACGACACGGCGGAGCGAGGGGGGGGGGGGCGCGTTCAGTTTTTCCAACCTTCAGCCTGACGAAGAACGAGGATCAGAATCAGTTCCCTTGCAGGTCGTCAAAAAGCACCGTCGACAACAGCTAGGAACATCGAAGGCTTCCCTTCCCCGACCAAGCGGAAGACAATGAGTGGCTTGGGCAATCAAGATACCACCGCCCCTTGAGGGACTAATAATCGCTTTGAAGAGCCAGGGGGCAGCTCAGCTGGAATAAGGGGAAGTCTTAAAATGCTTCAATATTGCCAACAAACACCCAAAAGACGGTGTCCCTCCTTGTAGTCCCTATCGGAGTCTATAGAGGAACAATCAATCGACTTGCGCCACCTTTAAATATACTTCGATTGCGATCAAATTTTACACACGTTGTTTTCTCACCACCCCACAGTATTCCACCAAGGGCCGTTCAAAAAATCCAACTTTCGATTTTTATTGGCACCCTAATATATATATATATAAATTACACAACTAAAAAAATAGTATATATATAAAAATATGTATAAAAAATAACAAACAAAAAAACAGTGCGGTCAGATCTGTCGCTCCAGGTTGTCAAACAGGTGAACTGTGAGAGCAGACATTTTGTACGGTGTGGTTTGGGCTTGTCATCTCCCATGGGGTGTGTTGCTCGGGGTTGTCAACTTGTCACTTAGCGCATATGTTGTGCAGTATTGTTTTCTTTCAAGCACGAGTGTAGCAGCGTATCTCTTTGGTGAAGGGTACCCTTCACCAAAGTTTCCGATTGGTGAAGGATCCTTCACCAATGCTTAGGATTGGTGGAAAGTCCTCACCATTTTTTTTTTTTTGCAATCTGGGCGCCAGAGGCGCCCCAAAACCCATGGAGGGCGTCCCAAAATCCATTGAGGGCGCCTTCAAAACCATGGAGGGCGCCCCACACCCACGGTGGGCGCCCCCAAAGTACCTGCTATGAACACTGCACGTGTATTTCCATTTTACTTCCTGTCACCTGCGAGTCACACAAGTCACAAAGTCAGTCATATCGAGCAATGGAACCGGAGTCGAGAGCTGGCTTACGTCGTCGATGAAGAGTGAATGCACATTACACACTTGTGACGTGTTAACGTGGTTGTGTTTCGTTAGAATAGGTTTGGGCTGAACAGAGGCCGTGCAGCGCAGCTTGGGCCTGTGCACAGTGCAGTGTGCATATGACGGGCCTGCGGGGCAATCTAATCGCGCGGCAAGCTAGTGCATTAGTGCATGACAATGTGAATGTCGCTTACTCCAGGCCCAGGAAAAATCGCAAAAAGATAGGTGAAATTGTATTTACCATTTCGCATTGTCTACATAGTTGGGGTTCGCTTACACCGGCATATACGTCACAGAAAGAACTTATGTTTGTTCCCTCCCAAATTGACAGAAGAGAATAGCATTTATATCCTGCAAACTCACTATTCGCTCTCATCTCATCCCAGGCGCAGGGAAACTACGAACCACCAGCAATCAAAACAAACGCGATGTCTTAATACTTCGCTGTGACAAGCCATCGAACTTACTGTTCATGTTTGCCGCGAGCTCTGAATACTGTAACTAGGAAGGAGAGTCTCCTCTCAGGGACTGATACACAAATGACGCTTTTGGTGATACGACCAACACTTACAATACCGTATTTATACGCACTCAGTTATCGAAACAATCCAGGGGCGCCGGGACCTTCCGAAAGTGTGTGTGTGTGTGGGGGGGGGGGGGGCGGAGGCATTCTGAAGTTTGATTCTATTCCATACCAACGACATAGGCGTAAAATGTTAAAATCTGACCAATGTTTGGGGGGCGACTGTCCCCCTTGCCCCCCCGATCCCCTGCGTCCTTGAAACAATCTGATTACTAGAATTGCTGACAAAGCATAACACAAACTGACTAGTCATTCCAGAGATGCCTCGGTAATTTCTATCAGCTCTCCGCATTCGTAACATTCGTTAACATGAGTCACCTGAAGCGCACTTCATTTGATATTCGTTACAGCTTTCCTCCTCTTATAATGAAATCCCTGGCTACGCTGGCAGTCAAGCAGTAGCCTATAGCTTTGGATTGTCTGCGAGGACGTCTTTTCTCCCATTTGCGACTTGTGATCTGCTCCAACACGTTCACGCACATTTCATTAGGCATTTCGCCACAAACACACACGCACACGTACACACACTGCACTCCTAAGCAATACAACCGCTTTGGTAACTCCTTTCCACATTATCAGAGCTGCCATGCTATAATAGCGTTCACAAATCAGACCTGCTCTGGCCTGACGTCATAGATAAGATCTGCTCGGTTCGGGCGTGACGCATAACTGCTCTGCAATGATGGCAGACATCAGGTCTGACGTCATACACACCATATCTGTTATGTTATGACGTTACATGTCAAGTACACCGCGTCAAAGATCAGATCTGCACCGGTCGCGCCTGCCTCACGATGTCGGCGGAGGAGTCGGTGCCCGGAGATTCGTCATCTCTGTGGAGACAGAGAGACGGCGAGCATGCGGAGCAGGTCAGCTGCGAGACCACGGAGATGAGAATACCAGCTCTTCAGGTCTGAGCTTCATTATATATATATATATATATATATATATATATATATATATATATATATATATATATATATATATATATATATATATATATATACACACACACACACCACGTTCTAGCTTGAGGATTATGTTCGTAAAATATATCAGAAAAAGGTTTGTATTTACCACGACGTTTCGTTCGGACATCGAACATCTTCAGGTGAAACACTTTAAACTTTTACCGCCACCCGCAAACCGCAATACGAAATATAAATTATAAACGCATACGATTCACCTGGTGCATGCATAAATACATAAACACACAGCACCATAAAACAGTGCCTTACCCGTCTTCAAAGTCATCGTCCTCCAGCAGCGATGTTGTGTCCCGTCTCCGGCTGCCACGCCATTCCACATAGGCCAGCAGAAACTGCTGACCAGCGCAGACGAACAGAAGGGCACCTATAAAGGAGAAAATAGCCGAAACAGGTCAACAACAGCAGGCCGGGGTAGAGGCGAAACAGGTCAACAATGGTACAGCCGTATGATGTAGGAGCGTAAAAGATCAATAGCAGAATACTATGTTTTAAACACCACGCAAAAGGTGGAACAAAAATAGCATTTACGACATACGGACATAGATATGCATGTAAACCTAAATATTTACACATTGTACATGGGTCAAAGCACAAGTATGGTACGGAAGCAAGTTTGTTCCAAACGTTGCAAAGCGCTAGCTATATTTTGTTTGGGAAACGAAACACCGATGTCTTGGTGGTCTGATGTTCTTTATCCGATACCTTTTGAACGTTGATAAAAACACGTCTGTAGCATCGAATGATGTATCGTCTGTGGCTCTTGGGACTGTGAACTGCTAGAACTTTGAGCCATATATATTAAAGGCATTGTTTGTCTAATAACATTTTTATCGGTCAGCGGGGATCACACTGTCTTAAGTACTGCCACAACTTGCAAGAAAAACACAAAAAAAAAAGAGATAAAAAATAATAAAACAACTCAAGTTTAGGTTGCTGTCAATCAACCATTATAACCCTATACGTCATCCTCACCAAGCACGTTGCAATTTAACATGTTGTTAATTATAACTTTATATATTATAACATAAAAAAAATGTATACCCCAGAGCTTTATTTCATGGTTCACTAAATAGTGTCGCATATTAAAAGAGTTTAAGCGTCACAATTTGTTGGCAATACGTGATGCACCGCTATTCCGTTCCTATTCAGTTGATAGGTGAGGTTCTTAAACACGATGCTATATGACGTCATATAGGCCTGCACGGTGTAGTTACTTGACGCCATACCTGCCAGAAAAATGTACTATGACGTCATACCTGCCAGCGCGGATGAGCCTATGACCATCTATGTCTGGGAGTACAGTGTCCTATAATATTATGCCTGCCAGCGCCGTGTCATATGACGTCATACCTGCCAGCGCGGTGAGCCACATCCTATGCTGGGAGATGGTCAGCACTATATGACGTCATACCTGCCAGCGCGGTGAGCCACACCCTATGCTGGGAGATGAGACAGCACTATATGACGTCATACCATGCCAGCGC
>VOPJ01013057.1:0-22866 GCA_014673585.1 Semibalanus balanoides | reverse complement strand
ACCAGGACGCATGTCTCGGACGACTTTTGTTTCGGCAATCGTACCAGCGAGCTTGGTGGTCCGCCGTCACTCGGGCCAGCTTCGTTCGAAGCTCGGGAGCCCGCAGACTGTCGGAGCGCTCGGCTTTCCCGTTAGAGCTTCCACTGTGACAGCTGGATGATTCAGCGTCCTCGAGTTGAATAGCCCGCATGCAGATTTATTCGCAGACATCAGCGAGCTTCCCGGGAAACGGAAGTCACTTAGAAGAGCCGTCAAGGCATGCGAATATGCAAATCGGGCAATTGATTAAAATGCCGAGTCGTTATATAATAGATAGCTGCAACAGTGTAATATTGTTTAAATGCGAAAAGCAGCTCAGTACAGTTTTGTATACTATGTCATGATAAAGTTGACGGTTTAATTAATAATATAAGCATAGCGCGCTATCAAAGTCTTAAATTATCTAAACTTCTGAGGGAACTGCTTCTGACAGGTGCTGGCCAGGTTTTCAGACTAAAACGTCCCGACACATATACATACAGACAGAAACACTGATCTGGGGGCAGCTGCTGGCCTGGTCAGGCCGGACCCTGTTCTCACAGTGTTTACGCTAATAAACAGAGCTGCCGGGGCCGGCGCTTCTGCTTCCGCCTTGCGGCAGCGGCGGTCTGCCGAGCGGCTGACGGCCGCCTCACCTCTGTATAGGAGGCAGAGGGGTACGAGTCTCTGTATAGGGGGCAGAGGGGTACGAGTCTCTGTATAGGGAGCAGAGCGGTACAAGGCTATGGTCTGAGAGTCAAGCAGGAGCACGCAGGTCAGTAGGTGCTCCTCTGTGAACAACATGGATAAAATCTAGCTGAAGTGAATTAAAAGCAAAAGCGTTTGTCATGGTCTGGTTGAAGCTATACTTCTCCTGGCTTGAGCGGAGGACAATTTCCTCAAGGCTAATCATTAGAAAATTAAAGGGGATTATTCTTGGAACAACATTAACGAGAATCATGGCTAGCCATGGTAGCATTACTTTACTCGTCTAGATTGGGCTAGTGGTGGCTTAACAAGACAAGAATGACATTGTAAGGCAATATCAATACAATGACGGCGACGACAGGCAGATGACGAACTAATCAAGGCACGCCACAAGGGAAGGAAAGTAAATACACTATGGAATGGTACAAGAGGAAAGTGAAAAAAGGACATCGATATCGGTTAAAGTGCTGTTGCAGCACATATGAGAGAGAGAGGAGAGAGAGGGGGAGAGAGAAGAGAAGAGAAGAGAAGAGAAGAGAGAGAGAGAGAGAGAGAGAGAGAGAGAGAGAGAGAGAGAGAGAGAGAGAGAGAGAGAGAGGAAAGAGGGAGAGAGAGAGAGAAGCACGACGAGAAGACAGAGGAGAGAGAGATGGAGCGAGGAGCAGAGAGTGAGAGATGAGAGAGAGAGAGATTGAGGAAAGAACGATAGAGAGAGAGACGAGAGAGAGAGAGAGATGAGAAGGAGAGAGAGAGAATCGGTGCGGAACGCCGCCTGAGGAGTGAGAGGAGAGGAGAGGTAGAGAGAAGCTGAGAGAGGAGACGAGAGAGAGAGAGAGAGTGAGGAGATGGAGAGGGGGAGTCGGAGGACCAGGGCGGAGAGGTGGAGAGAGCGAAGGCAGGGGGGGGAGAGGAGAAGCAAGAGCAGACCGAGTGAGAGAGAGAGGGAAAGAGAGATGAGTGAGACTGAGGAGAGAGAGCGAGACGAGAGAGCGAGAGAGCGAGAGAGCGAGAAGCGAGAGCGAGAGCGAGAGCGAGAGCGAGAGCGAGAGCGAGAGCGAGAGCGAGAGCGAGAGCGAGAGCGAGAGCGGTCACTTATATTACATAATTGCGTTGCGATTAACCATGTCATTATCTATCTGTAGTGACTGCACCCCGTTGTTGTTGTCGTTGTTCGCCTTCTGGGGACAATATGTCGGCAGAGGTCGATGGCGCGACTACTATAGGAGGCCGCCACCTGGTGGCTGACTCTACTTTGGGCTACTGACACGGCGGCGGGTTGGCTTGTTGTGGCGTCGAATTGGCGGCGAGGCGCCGACGCTCACTCGTCCTGTCGTTATCGTCGACATCGGCCAGACACCTGCCTACCGTGCTTTGTTTCTGCGGCGGCAGCTGGCGGGCCATGGGTGGTGGGTGACGAGTGGTGGGTGGTCTACACACCCTACTCCATCCGTCAGTGGTCGACTGCCATCCCGCCAGCCCCTGCACCCCCGGGACGGCCGACCCAAAGCCGACCGACGGCGGCCGGCTCGTTATAGCTCGCCAGATCTCCAATTAGGTGTGGCTGGCCGAGACGGGGTGACCAATAACCGCCGAGAGCGCGGAATGTGATCAGTCCAGCGGTCAGGCGGCAGCAGACTGCCGGACTGATCACTGACCGACCAACGCGACGCCAACCGATACTGACGCGACGCTAACCGATACCGACGCGACGCTAACCGATACCGACGCGACGCTAACCGATACCGACGCGACGCCAACCGATACCGACGCGACGCTAACCGACCAACGCGACGCCAACGCGACGCTAACCGATACCGACGCGACACTAACCGATACCGACGCGACGCCAACCGATACCGACGCGACGCCAACCGATACCGACGCGACGTTCCACCGACCGCCAACCGAATACTGAAATGCGACGTCAACCGACGCCAACCGATATGACGCGAACGCCAACCGAAACGGCCACCGATACTGACGCGAACGTCACCGACGCAACCGATACTGAAGCGACGCCAACGACGCAACCGATACTGACGCGACGTCCAACCGACGCCAACCGATACTGACGCGACGCCAACCGACGGCCAACCGATAACTGAACGCGAGCGCCAACCGACGCTAAAAACCGATACCCGACGCGACGCCAACCGACGCCACCGAGTAGCAGAGAGCGGACGTCAAACCGACGCCAACCGATACTAGAACGCGAACGTCACACGGCAACCCGATACTGAAGCGACGCCAACCGACGCCAAAACCGATTATGACGCGACGTCAACCGACGCCAACCCGCGCGCGCACACTCGGACGCGACCCAAACGCGGACGCAACCGATACTGACGCGACGTCAACCGACGCCAACCGATACTGACGCGACGTCAACCGACGCCCAACCGATACTGACGCGACCGCCAACCGACCTAACCGATTACAGACGCGACGGCCCAACCGACGCCAAACCGATACCTGGCGCGCCAACCGACGCCAACCGTGACCCACGCGAACGGCCCAAACCGACGCCAACCGAATAACTGACGCGGACGCCCACCGACGCAACCGATACTTGACGCGACGTCAATTGCCCCGAACGCCAACCGATACTGACGCGGACGCCAACCGACGCCAACCGATACTGCGCGACGTCAACCGACGCCAAACGATACTGACGCGAACGCCCAACCGGACGCCAACCGATACTGACGCGACGTCAACCGAACGCCCAACGCGATACATGACGCGACGCCAACCGACGCAAACCGATACTGACGCGACGTCAACCGACGCCAAACCGATATCCGACCGCGACGACCGACGCCTACCGATACTGAGCGACGTCACCGACGCCAACAATACCGACGCCGACGGCGCAACCAACGCCAACCGATACGAGGGGGGGGGGGGGGGGGGGGTGACGCGACGCCAAAACGACGCAATCAGTCTGCCCGGCCGCCGTCAAGTTCGCGGTGGGTTCTCCGCCAACACGGTCCGGGAGACGGGGGTGGAGAATGGGAACAGAAGGACTGGGCTGTGGGATAAGATTGTTGGATAAGGAAGACCTGGTGAAATGGGCTGAGCGGCGGGAGTAGACGGTGGGACGAGGATGTTGGGGTGAATATGGCTGATGGACTGGAGGGTGGTGGGACTGATTGTTGATTTAACCCCAAAAACAAACAAAAAAGGACTGATTGGTTTGAGTCGAACAGTGGCTGGCCTCGTCCATAGGAAGGCAACTGAGGCCGGGCCTCACCAGTCATTTTGAGAAAGACGCGGATTAATATATTTTTAATAGCAAAGTAATGTTGTTTTCTCATTCATTAATATTCACATCAATGTTACATGTATAATTATTCATATGAACTAAATAAGTCCAGCGCACATTTTCGAGCCGCTCAGCCCACCAGTGACCGGTCTGTTTTTAAAATAAATAACCGTAGTTTCGAAACAATTGAGCCTGTCACTGAGGCCCCGCCTGGCGCGGTGCGGCTCGGCGACTCCCACCCCGCTTAACTACAGCCTACCGAGGCACCAGGAGCAAACGCAGTTGCAACCGACGATGCGCGTCTATGGCTGGCAAATGGAAGTCGTCTGAGGCCCGAAACTGTTGGGCTCTAAGCCGATTATTCAGCTCATAAGAATAGTCGCAGCGACGCAAATGAAAAAGTAATGAATAAGGACAATGATCTATTGATTTAAACACATATGTTGTTGAATTTCAACATAAATCGATCATAGAATGATGTTTAAAATCACATTTATTTCGGCGCAGCGAGCCGCCGCCGGCGGCAGCAGACCGCGGCGGTGGGAGGGGGATAGGGTGGGAAGGGAAGAGCAGGCAACTTTTTGAAAACCCCGGCGGCAGCAGTGTTAGCGACTCGTCTAACTGATTGTCTTAATAAGCGATTGTTTTAAAAACACTGGAGCATCAACGCTCCGATTCATGTCTGGCTAGACATCACGCATGTGTAATCAGATGTTTTATAACTTGTAGATACCTATTAACGTACTTTGTTTGGCATCTAATGGTCATGGTGGGCGTATCAATTTTGAGCAAATCTTTGCGGCTTCGCCCTGACTGAGGCCGCGTGCGCAGCTCCAGCTTGCCCAGCGAGTAGCGGGGCGGCATAGCGGCGAATATGTCATAGAATAGTGTTCAGAATGGTTCATTTTGCGAATGCATTACAAACTCGTGCGGGTGATTTCCAATCTCGTCTCGTCGCAGCGTATCGTGCATGTCGCAGCATGTCGTGTGCTTTGCTCTGTGAGTGTGACGGCCGTAGTAAGTGATAACTGCGGTCCTGTGAGTGTGAACTGTGACTGTGGTGGATATCTGGAGCTGATTATTCCCACTGGACTTTGAACAATGACTGAAAGCCGATGATTTTATATTATCTTCCTGATACAATAAAAGCGGTAAAGTCCTTTTGGTCAAAGATTTCGAAGAGAGCGATGGGTAAAACTGACACGACGATCCGAAGGTAAGCGGTCCTGTCTATTGAAGCATCACGTGTATACAAATATTTCCCGTTTTCCCTTAATTATCAGTGCCTCTGGGCTCTGCTGGGCCTGCAGGTACCTTGAGGGCGGCAAACGAGGCCGCCACTGGAAAGGCACCATATGGTCCTAGTTTATGATGCCCTGAGCCGGTGTCAGCTCACTTACCACACCCGTGACGTCAACTGTAAGCCACTGTACCTAAACGGGCCACGGGGTATTATAACATGACGGACCGACTGTTGCCTTTGCCTGGCCAATTTGGAAACACGACAGAAATACATAAAACATCGACTTAATTTGGTAGACAACAATGCGATTTGCTAATCGACGAACACGACGAGCATTGGCAATGTTTATTTTCTGACCTACATAGCTGAAATGCGGTGCAGAATTATCTATAAATTGGCTGATGCAACTTGCATATTCCAGACTAAACACGGAGTCAACTGAGGCGCAGGCGGTCAGTGCTCACAATGAGCTGCCATTGTTTGAACCCTCGTACCCAGTGTGCACTTGGGTGTTGTTTTATGCAGGCATGCTGCTGAGTAAATGTCAGACAGATGCGGCACAGCTGGGCGGCTAAATTATTTGCAGCTCATCGGAAGTGTCTTCCCGTGACTCGGTGGAAAATGCCCACAAACATGTCCAGTGACAGGTCAGTTTGCTATCAGAGTTCAAGCCTAAAATAGCAGGTTGTTGAGTGACTTTGAGTGGGTCAAAGCTGCTGCGTCACGGTATTCTTAGTGATGATGATAATAAGCATACCTACTAGACTGTGTCGTTGAGGAACTTTTTCGTCAACGCAAGGCCCAAGGGGAGACAGCGAAATGATATGGCGCTTATTCATAACATTATTATTGAGAGCAAAACTTCCGCGCACAAATCCATATTTGGTACGCGCGATGCAATTTTGAATGAGCGTTTCCGCCCTCCATTCTTTAACAAAGTGCGACGCTAGTGCCTCCCTGGCGGCCATTGCGGAACTATGTCCGTCGCTGTTGTTTGTTGGCTATGGGATCTTTTTTTTTAAGTAAACAACCCTGTACATTGTCATATTCGTGTTTCCGAATGTCAATGCTTTCATGCAAGCACTGATGTGAATTATATCTACGAACACGCGCACGAAACGCAGCCTAAAATGTGAAAAAGGTAATCACCTCCCCATGAATGACTCGTTTGCATCCGCATATCAGACGGACTAGCACCTAATCTGGCCTGAATGTCGGGGGATCAGTGGTGATACTCAGCGGCCAGCGCAAGAGGCTGCTTTCCCATGTTGAACACTCGGATGTCTGTCCTTTGAGGGCTCATTTAATACCGTTTAAGTGACGGATGGAGAATCTTTATGGACTGGTCCACGTTAATTTATCGTGTGATAATATAATCCAATTTATATGCTTTAACACCTTAGAACAGGAGAGGGGAATGAAACTCTAGTGAGGCTTTCCGCACAATACTTCATGCATTAATTTATTGTTGATGGTAGGACCATGCCCTGACTATTCTATAATCCGGTCAGGCTCTCGAAAAACGGCTTTTTGCTTGTGACTGCTGGAAGCATGTTACGGTTGCTGAGTCGATCACAGCTTCTATCATGTCACTGTGACTTCCCGACCACTATGGTCGCCGCCTCCGTTACCACCCTCGCAGCTTGTTCTACAGCGACTGTGTGGACAGAGTACGAGTGTACCTCCAGCGGTCCTCACCAAAGGCATCGCTGAGGCTTGTCAGCGGTGGCTCCATGATGAGATCCACGTCCCAGTCCAGCAAATCGGCGTAAGCTTCTGTTGCGAAGTTCAGCGCAGGGAGTGCAAATTGTCAGGCGTCTTTCTTCTTATTCTTTGTACCCAACCAGGGCGCGTCCTGCGTCGGCGGGTCGATGGGGGGGAGGGGGGGGGGGGTCGAGCTGGCCGACCCTCTTTAAGAACTGGATGATCGCCGCTGCCGGACTTTCGAAGATCTCTGACAGCGGTGGATATGCTTCCCAGCGTGGACGTCCTCCTGCGACTGCTTTCGGCGCTGCTGGATTTCTGTGGCCGCCCACGCCCGCACCTGTGCGGCTGAATCAGCGCCCACCCATCGCCAGTGTAAGGAGAGACGCCTCTGTTCCTCGTGGTCCTTATATTACATTGACACGCATCGGAGCAAGCAGCAGTAGAGTCAGCGTCGGGTCCGCCAGCGCGCCTGGCAACCTCTCGTCTGCGCGCACTCCGTACGCGCAGCGTCCGCTCCCGGGTCATCACTGCGACTCGCGCTCGGCCGCCGCGACCGCGGCTGCCGCTCGGGCCAGGTCACGCCCCGCCCAGTCGCGGTGACGTCACGGGCAGCCCGGGCGAGGCGGCCCGGGCCGCCTTACATCTATTTCCTTACACCAGTAACGCCACCTCCGGGTGCGCCCAGTACGCGTTTCTCTACATGACTGGACGGATGATGTTCTGCAAGTCCTGGTGCAGAAGTCGCAGCAGCAGTGGTGTACCGAGTATACGGTCATTCAGGGAATGGCCTAGTCATTTGGACCCGAGGCGCCCATGCAAAGCCGGCGCCCCTTCGATCAGTGACGGCACGCCACTCCGGCCAGTGACGACGCCCCCCCCCCTCCCCAGCTAGTGACGGCGCCCCCGGCCAATGTGGCCCTCTGCCATAGACTGCACCTCTCCGGCCAGCGACGGCGCCCCTCCGACTAGTGACTGCCCCTATCCAGCCCATGACGGCGCCCCTCCGGCCCTCCGGCCAGTGACGGCGCCCCACAAAATGTTGAAGGCACGACAAGCAAGTGCGCATGGAGAGTCGCCACTTAATTTTCGCCGATATTGATTGCGCCCCTGTCGATTAGGTGCTGTCTCTCTTTTATTTTATGTTTGCTTGTATTTCCCTTTATCGATGTTTGGTTGTGGGACGGCCGAAGGCTGGTCAGCGGTCCGGCGTGGCCAGCGGCAGGCAGCATACTGGCGGAAGGCCTTCCCGCCTTTGCTAATTTCTTCGCACGCTACTGCGCAATAGTTCCACGTTAGATAATCAAGTTTTGCTTTGTTTAAATAAATGTGCCCACATTGCATTTACCATTATTGTTTCAGGCGGCTATTTGCCCGTCCTGGCAAAATCGCAGATTAAATAGTTAAGTTTTGTCCACCTCGCTATCAAAAAAACGTCTGCATCTCCACCCGTCACTTAAACGGTATTAAATGAACCCTTAGATGACAGCCATCCGGGTATTTAACTGGGAGAGCAAATTATTGCGCTGGCCGCTGAGTATCACCACTGATCCCCCGACATTCAGGTCAGATTGGGTGCTAATCCCGAATCCGTCTGATATGCGGATGCAAACGAGTCATTCATGGAGAGGTGATTTCCTTCTTCTCACATTTTATGCGCGTTTCGTGCGCGTTTCGTAAGATACAGGGTGTTTCATAAAAATGGCACCCCTACTGTTCTTCGGCTATATCTGCCACAGTTTTACCCGAAAAGAAAAACACCAAAATAATAACCATTCAAAAGAGCGACAAATTTACGTTAAGACACTACAATATATATCGAATAGATATTCAATGTGGCTAAACGATGTGAAAGAAAAAGTTGTCACACTCTAGTGAAACGATTTTCGGGATTTAAAAGATTTACGGTTTCATACAAACGACTGTAAAATCAGATTACTCGAATCAGAGGATCCACTGTCCTTTTGGCAGCGCGGTATGTTGCTCCTTGGTCCCTTAATTCTGTCATTGTTGCCCCTACACTATGTCACACAGCGGCTCGAAGAGCAAAGAGCTTCTAGAAGAAATTCTTTGACGAATCATGTCTCGGTTACATGCGAGCGAAGTCTTGCCGAATAAAAGTCGACTTAAATACTCCTGATTTTTTTCGTCCAAGAGAGTTGAGAGAACTTAGTTTTTAAAGGAGTGAAAAGGATCACGACGGCGATAGCTGAATGACCGGCTCAGGAAAGATGGCACAGCTTTCCAGAGGCAGTTAGCGAGTTGCCGTCCAGTCAGTGCCGTCCCAAAGCGTCTCCAGGCGTGCGTTCATGGTGGTGAACTCATTTTGAGCACAGACTGTGAACTTGTGTCCCTGACACAAGTTTTTCTACGTTGAATTCTGAATGTTTTGATTTAATTCGTCTTCACGAAGAGGTGTGGAATCTCCAAGTTTTGTGTTGGCGCTTGCAGAATACTTGGTGTAATAAAGTCACCGTGCGACTATTTTTTCGTTTCACCTTGGTTGGTCGACAACATTTTATTTCGGCGTCGTGTAGCCACAAATGCAATTGGTACCTAGATATATTTATAATGGTCTGGGGCAAGCAAATTATCCGCTTCTCTTCGAATGATATGTTTTGGTTTTTATTTTTAGGCCAAAATGGCAGAATATGAACCGAAGAACTTGGGGTGGGCATTTTTTATGAACCCCTGTTAATGCATACACTGCTTATAAAGCATTGAATTCGAAATCGAGCATGACATTTATACAGAGTTATTTACTTTCAAAAGGATCCCATAGACAATAAACAACAGCAACGGACATAGTTCCGCAATGGCCGCCAGGGCGGTGCTAGCGTCGCGATAATGTTTAAGAATGGAGGGCGGAAACGCTCGCACAAAACTGCATTGCGCGTATCAAATATTGATTTTGTTGCGGAAGTTTTGCTCTCAATCATAATGTTATGAATCAGCGCCATATAATTTCGCTGTCACCCATGGATCCTAAATGGACGACACAGTCTAATACCTACGTTCGAAACGATATCTGCGCTGTGTAAATATACTTATTATGACGATTGTATCATCGATGATTCTCGCTCATTATGCAGTCAAGTAGGTCGTTAAGTTAAATCAGTATGTAGTCCGCGGAATGGGACAGACTCGCGTCACGAATTAGATGCAGAAACTGACCACATAATTAACACCATTTGGTGATGATATATGGCTCAATAACAGCCATCCAAGCATCGATTGCAGTTAACCGTGAAAATGGGAAGATTAATTTAATTGAATGCATAATTTATTACATTTTCCATTGTTATTATTGGCCATCTGACCGCACCAAAGCCAGTAACCTGTTGGCTTCCTTCTAGCGAACGTCATATGATGAATGGGCCGTCTCCTCAAATAACTTACATGCCTGGGTTCCTTTCTACAGCACCGTGCTGCCAGGAAGATCTCAAGTCAAATTTCCTGCGACGCCCAGCCCGAACCTGCAGAACAATCTGTGGCCAGCTCCTCCAATGGAGGGCCACGCGCCGGACGTGTTCAGACAGATCCTCCGTCATAGCTCGGCCTCATTTGATCCAGGTGACGAGCGTTACACAGTCCGTCAGCCACCCCCGAGTGGCGAGCACTCGGGGAGAAACAGGCACCTGCCGGTGTCAGCCGCTTACGTGAGCTGTCGACAGTTCTGACAGCTCCGAGCTGTCGGCAGCTCCGACAGCTCTGAGCTGTCCGACGGCTCTTCACTCCGCTGTAATTACCGCTGAGAAGGGCTGAGGACGGCGCCGACCTCAGGACGCTACTGAGACCCCGGCATCCAGAGACACTGCTGGTAGTGGGCAGTGGTCAGCTGGTGTTTGGTATCGCCTACTGACATTAGAGGTGGTTTACATCGCATGATGTGCTTGTGAATTTGGCAGTGATACATTGTGAAGTGTAATATTCAGTCTATTCAACAGAGCCCTCTAACCAATTCTCCATCTCATTTCTTCTATCTCCCTTTATCGCTTGTTTTCTTCTCCTATCGCTTCTCCTCTCTCCTCTCTCGCTTCTCTCTCTCTCTGCTTCTCTCTCCCCTCTCGCTCTCTCTCCCCTCTGCTTCTCTTTTCTCCTCTCGCTTTCTATCCCGCTCTTGCTTTCCTCTACCTCTCGCTTCTTCCTCCCTAACGCTTATCTTCCCCTCTCACTTATCTTCCCTTTATTTTCTCCTCTCTCGCTTCTTCTCCCTAATCGCTTCTCTTCTCTCCTCTCTCGCTCTTCTCTCCTCTCTCGCTCTCTCTCCTCTCGGCTTCTCTCTTCTCTCTTCTCCTCCTTCTCCGCTTCTCTCTCCTCTCTCGCTTCTCTCTCCTCTCTCGCTTCTCTCTCCTCTCTCGCTTATCTCTCCCCTCTCGCTTCTCTCTTCCCTCTCGTTTTTCCTTCCCTTTCTATTTGCTCTCTTTTTTCGCTCTCCCCTCTCCACTCGCTCTATTTCCTTTTTCTCTGTGGCCTCTTTCTCCCTTCCACTCCCTCCCCTCTCTCATCCAGATACGTAGCCAAAGGGGCACGAAGCCCATTGTCCCCCTCCCTAGCTGAGCAAATCAAATTTACACTATATAAAATGTGATTCTCTGACAATCCGACCATATCCCCCCTCCCCCTCCTCTTGGTCCACAGCATATGACTGAGGAGTGACACAATTTGATTCAAACACTGAAAAAGTGCCCCCTCCCCCGCTGATAAAAGTTTTCCTCTCATGCCATGTTCTACGTGCCTGTTCTCATCCTGTTTTTTTTTTTTTTTTTTTTTTTTACTATTGCCAGGTCTGTTTTCACTTTCCTACTCTATCCAATGAAGTGATAACGTGAATTAAAATGTAAAATATGGACTGATGAAATAACGATTTACCGAACTGTTCAATCAATCAGAGTTTGTCTTCTCCCCCATTCCATCAGTCACAGTTTGCATCAAATGACGAAACAGCATTCCGTTTCACCGGGAACCACCGTGGACCACCACCGAGGACTCTAAACTATGTGGGCGTCCGGTTAAGTGCAGTAGCGCAGCCGCGCCAATTTGCATACACGACATTCTGAGGTCGAGTTCATTCACCTCGCGGACTGTTTCAATGACCGAGCAAGCTCTCCCCGTCACTCGAGACCGACAAATGGCTCTCGGGAAGAATGACAAACAATGCTGGAACCGCAGTGTATTCGCCCCGAAATAATAAATTCCCCGGCTGGACGTCGCATAGTTGGGTTTTTATCGGCCCTCGCGCACGCCGCGTGGCTCATCATCTGTAGCCTTTATAGGGCCCTCCGGTCAGCGAACCGGCCGACGCCCATCCATCTCAACTTTTGGGCAGTTCTCTTCGAGTTCTCTGCGAGGCGCGAGTGGAAGATTGTTAGGAAAACACCGTGAAATGTGGCCGTATTTTCGTCGAGCAAATCACCGTTCTGCGTCCCATCTGCGCGGTCTATATCCGGCGACGCACGGCGACACCGGGCCGGGGTATTTTCCCACCGACCACCGTAAGAGCCGCTCTACAGAGCCACAATCGATTGACACAGACACTTTCCCGGAACGACTCCTAGACACTATCACCGACGGCCCTGCAGGGACGGCCACGGAGAGACGAGAACGGAGACTGAGACGGAGAAGGAGACGGAGATATGACAGAGCGGAGACAGAAATAAAGTCAGAGACGGAGACATATAGGAGACGGAGAGACTGAAGTAGAGAGAGCCGGAGACCAGGAAGTGGAGACGGAGAGCCAGGCCAGAGGGATGGGAAGGGATGAGCGAACAGAGGAGAGGGAAAAGACAGAAAACGGAGAGAGAAAACGAACCAAAGAAGAAAATAGTGGAAAAGACAGCAGAGGAAAGAGTACTCAGAAGAAAGAAGAGAAGAGGGCCAAGATGGGAGAAACAAGAGAGCGATGGAAAGCCGAAAGGAGAGAGGGTCTGTGGAAAGAAAGATGAGAGAGTTCTGACCGATGGGACCGTATAGCAGAGACGATGGTCGAGAGGTTAGTAATCTCCTGGTGATCAGACGAGATCGGACTGACTGATAAGCATCGAAGCACGTCCGCTGCCTTAGCGTAGGGGTCAGCGCATTGGCCAGACCTGCCTGATGGCCGGTCCTGGCCGGCTCACACGAAAAACTGGACCGCCGCGCCGATCCGCAAACGGACAAACTACGGAAATGGCCACTGCAGGAAAAACGCACACAAAAAGAGAGCGTCTCAATTACGGGCAGATTCCTGTGCAGGGAGGCTGTTTGCCGTTTTTAGGCGGTCGTCCCACCGGTCGTCGCGCGAGCACCTTTGTTTGCAGGCTCTTTTATGGTCGGTCAGAAAATGGCCTGGTAAACATAGTTACCGGCACGGTCTGTGATGCGGGCTGGTCCCCAGATAGGATGTTCTAGACAAAGAGGGTTTGCATGCCATCTGTCGCGTGACGTTCATTACAGAGAGGGTCATAGGATCCAAAGCAGGAGTGATGAGATAGCAGACATTGCGGCCAGAAAGCCAGGGTAGATAAGATTTCAAAGTCTGATAGCTGTATTTAAGGTCAACCTATCACAGAGTAAATGCTATTAAGTTATGGGTACGTGAACATTTATCAGAACCAAACTCTGTGAAAAGGCCATTAGGCCCTTACTGAAAGTAGCGAAGATGACAATGTATATGACAGGGCAATTTGCCAGTGATTCTTTTAACTGAGCGCAATGTGAAAAGTTTGCCATCAGAGTCAAGTTCAGGCAATTTCTGGGAACATTCGGATCCGCTGTGGATGGTGGAACGCAGTTAAGCGCATTGGATTCGCTGAATGAACAAGCACAAAGCAGAACAGCATTGAAATAATTGAAATAAATGGTAATACATAAACGAGAGAGCGCTACTTATTTGTATGTACCTACCTAAAAAGTAAGTACCTACACACTACACAGACAGTTAAACCAACGGGATGCAGTGTGATCTATAGCGGAGACAACTAGTAGCTAGGTGCTTGTTTCTGCTACAAGGCACATTGGATTAGTTGGCTCGTTGAAGTTTAAAGAAGAGAAAAGGTCGACAGAGTAAGATAGAAATGGCCAATATTTCAGCTTTCAGTGTTTGCTGACTTGACTGGACGTGACCGTTGGAAGTGGTATCATCGTTTGGGCCCAGGATAAGGCCTGAGCTTGGTTCTTCCGCAACGCGCAATGTCTGAATCTTACGGTTCGAAACTGACAAATCTTCAGAACACGGAGTTCAAGTAGCGTTTCTATGATACAATTCCGGACCATAAGCCATGCAGATCTGCAAACTTGTGTGTTTCCTCGTAACGTCCGGAATAACAATGCTTACTGCCTTACCATATACCACGACTCACTGCACTGGCGTGTGGCGGACGAACAGGAAACATGAGTTAGTGCATCGCTGACCATAAAAATATATCATCCGAGCAAGTGCAACCACCGACCACGATACAAATACAATGCACAGCGTACCTACTATACACCGCATTTCCACCGGAAACATTGCGGCTATTGGACGGCGACACTGGACACGTGGCTAAAATCGTCACTGGTCGTCCTCGATAACCCTACCACAGACCCTGCAGCGACACTCTGAGGCAAGGGGTGGCGAAATCTGTGCCGCATATATGGCCTCGGCACTTCGTCCCCACGCCTCACAGCTTAACACCTCGACACGGAGCTCAGCCAGCCTCTCCTGCCAGAGGTGAAATAATCGACGTGAACTTGCTTCATGATCACGCGCGGAAGCTTTTGGACTGATGTTGCGCCAAACAACAACGGCTGTAATCGAATTTCAAACAGAGTTTTGCCAAAGTTGGTGAGAATGTTTGAAATACAAATGACGGTGGAAATGAATAGGGGCTACACTCCCGACGTTTATGTACATTTGTCTGTGGACGTTTCCCCTTGTAAATAGCATTGAATTAGCTTAGGACATTTTTTGGTGAAGCCAAATTCAAATATGTAAAACTTCGGGCTTAGGGCAACACAATGCTGATGTACAGCCGGTCTATTATCTATCTTCCCTTTTCTAGTTTCTAAAACTCATCTAATTTCATTTCTGTATACATGAAGGACTGATACAAGGCAACATGTCGTACCTGCCTAGATAGGTACGACATGTTACCTTAAATCAGTTCTTCATGTACACAGAAGTGAAATTAGTTGAGTTTTAGAAACTAAGTAAGGGAGGATACATAATAGACCGACTGTACCTATAACGTAAGTCACATGAATCAAATCACAGATAAGGTATTTGCATATATTCAAAATCATCCAGACCTGTGGTCCCCGAAAGCTTCCCATGTGCATGTACCTTTATGTGATGTATCTCTTAACATGAATTCAAAAGTTTTGGTGATTGTCCGGCTTCTTTTCTAATGTCGATTTGCAGTCGAAGTTTCGTCGATTGTTATCTGTCGCGGATTTATCGTACGTGCACCCCATGCCGGCCCGCCCTGTGACAGGTCACAGCCGCTGCCCAAACCCCAGCCGCCGTCTGTCGGGGGGGGGGAGCTGTCGGGGGGGAGCTGTCGGCGACAGAGCTGGTGCAGCTCTCCGTCACTGTTCTGCCGTCCTCCTATAGCGCACTGTAAATACTCTGACCCGTTACCAGCCACTGTTCTGCCGTCCTCCTGGCGCACTGCAAATACTCTGACCCGTTACCAGTCACTGTTCTCTGCCGTCCTCCTAGCGCACTGTAAATACTCTGACCCGTTACCAGCCACTGTTCTCTGCCGTCCTCCTGGCGCACTGTAAATACTCTGACCCGTTACCAGTCACTGTGCTGCCGTCCTCCTGGCGCACTGTAAATACTCTGACCCATTGCCAGTCACTGTTCTCTACCGTCCTCCTGGCGCACTGTAAATACTCTGACCCGTTACCAGTCCGGAGAGTAGCCCCGCGGCGCGCACACCGCAGCCCGCTCCAAAACAAGCGCCGCCGCCGAGCCAGTGTGTCTGTGTGTCTGTGTGTCTGTGTGTCTGTGTGTCTGCTCGGCCGCGCCAGCCGGTGATTCGAGTCGGCCTTGCACTGACCCAAACACAATCGACACTTATCGCCTAAACGCCGCGGTCTCAGCACCACCTCCTGGCAGTGACCATCATCGGCCGGCTCCAGAGACCAGAGACGGTCAAAGAGCCGGAACCTCTCAGTAGATTGCCGAGCACCAAGAGAAGGCCTGAACATACAGAGTACACTGTACAGAAGGGTGTACAAACTGGTGTCCTGGGTTGAGACACGGGCACAAGATGACCTCCAGAGCTCCGAGGCGACGGAGCCGCGGAGCTGCACAGCTCCCTGCTGCGTTACATTTAGACAACGCGGCGGCATGGGGCGGCAACCCTGGTCACACTCACGTGACAGGCTCGCGGGCTTCCGGGCGGAAGCGGGGTCGCCTAATGGTGCCTCCGGCAGGTCTTCGGCCCGCACAAATGGGCCAGCCACGTGCCACAGGCTCCCCCCCCCAGCGACCCCCCGGCGACCTCAGTGTGAGCTGCGTAGCATCGCGCCGGCCGGCCCCGCCGCCACCTTTTTACGTAACACCTTCGGTGGTATTAGCCAAAAAACGCTCGCCCGCCGACGCCGCTGACGTCGACGAGAAGGGTTTTTGTGCGGCGAATTAGACGCATTTGTTGTCACTCAATAGTCTGACTGGCAGCTCGTGACAAAATTTATAAACGATCCTCCCGTCATGGGCCGTTTGTTTTTCGACGCCATCGAACATCGTCTGTGACAATTTGTCGTGGGCCGGCTATTTTTGCAGCCTGCAGCGGGCGCCGGCGCCAGCGCAGCGTATGGCGTGTGTCGTTTTGTGCCGGCGCCGTTTTTGGTGACAGCCGGGTGACAGATGGAGCGGGCGGGTCGGCGGCTATTGGTCGGAGCGAGCGGCGCCGGTCCGATGACCGCACGATCGCGGCCGCCGCCGGCCATCCCGATGGTGTTTATCGGCTCGGTGTGGACCAGATATGGTGCCGGTAAAAAGATGTGGAAAGGCGCCGGGTGTTTGATGGCTTTGACCCCAGCCAGAGCCATAACCAGCGCCAGGTGTTTGGGCTTTCTTTTAGACCCAAAAAGTGTAGCCCAGATCAGCGTTTTTCAGCGACTTTTTTGACAGCTTGTTTGAGAATCGTTAGTTGAGTAAACATACTTGCAAAACAGGTCTCTTTAGCTTGGATCGTAAACATATCATGTAGCACATCCAACCAAAGTTAAAGTTGTATTTTATAAAAAGTTGCAAAGACAAACAAGAATCAGTGACAGTTTGAGCCAGGTGTATGAGTATGGAATAACTCAGTTAAAGGGAATATAGCACCTTGGGAAAAGTATGTAGAATGATGGAGAAGAATGCCCTGATTACGGTTCCTGGCATTCTTTTTGCGAAAAAAAGTCAGAACAATTTGTTGTAATTTGAAAATAGTCATATGTTTACAATGTGACCGTCACAACAATATTGGCGTCACCAAAGCGGAGTTGCTGGACGTCCAAGGAAGCATCGAGTACGGCAAAACTCGTTCGCTTTGAATCAGATGCCGTAAAAACGTAAACAACTGCGTTCGCTGTTTCCTGACTCGCAAATATATTGGACCGCATTTACAAATGTCGTAATCGTTTGCACTCAGAGGTTATTCTAAAGCACTTTAGTAATGTATAAAGGAAATCAACTTACAATTGACAATTGATGAAGTTTACTTAAAACTATCACACCAGAGTGAATTTGCAATGTTGTGATTAAGCCATTGAATGAAATTCATTAGTTACACTTGCATATGCTTCTATTGCGGAGAATATTTAAGTCTAAACGGTAAGGACACCCCACAATCAGTGTGCCCTTTCGAAGACCTTTCTGTATTATTTCAATGTGAAATCAATCGAAAATTCACAAACAGTTACTGGCCAATCATGTTTTTGGGAAAACCGAACTTCCGTAAACAACAACACAACTGTCATTATATTTGGTGATTATTCGTCATGAACACCTTGCCAGCCACCCACATCAACACATGCAACTACATAGTTTCTATGTAATTTTAATTGGAAATCGCGTCACAATTGACATAAATATTTATTTATAACATATCCACCATAGTAATTTGCCATTGGCATGAGTGAAAATACATTAGTTAGTACTATCATATGCTTCTATTGCGGCATAATATTTGCGTGTCAGTACCGGTTCGAGCTACCCATCAACAGTTAGGCCTTTCAAAGGACCAACCTTGTTTGCATTTCTTTCAAATTGATCCAATGAAAAACTGACCAAAAGAAAATTGAATTCATTTTTACAAATTGTTCAAGTCAATTACCTTTCGGGTCTAAGCCCTGAATTCTGGGCCGGACCGGTTTGCAAAAAGCAATGCGGTCTTTTTGGAAATTCACAGGGAGTGTAACTACTGATGAGTATGCGTTACGTCACGGGTATGTGTGACGTTGAAATATGATCCCACATATGACCAACGTTTTTGCTGTCAAACTTTTTTTTTTTATCGAGTAACTAGGTCGGTTCTGCCAGAAGGAAACTACTTTCAGATTTAGAAGGTTTTCTCAGTACCACCCGACAATCTGGCTATCGCCGCTCAGTTAAAAACACTATTTGTTAAGGTGCTATTCCCTTTAAATTGCGAATATAACATCATTGGAAGTATGCTGGCAACTGACGCGGAAAAGAGTTGCCCCTGATTACGCACTACGGGCATTTGTTGTTTGCCTGGGAAAGCTATCAATTGTTGCAGGTCGACATTGAAAAAACGGGTGCATTGAGCTAGCATAATTCCCTTGTCAATCGTAGAAATGCTTATAGTGTTTAATATAACGCAGTGATCGTAGCGCTCGTGTGTCGGTTCGCCGCAATAAATCGAATCACGCCGGTACCAATATGGCTTCCGGATAAGAGTGGGTGTCGTGTAGAGCGCGGTGTAATGTGATGGAGCATCGCCACGGGACTGAATGCACGCAGATGGCATCAGCTCTGCAAATATCAGCGGCAATATGTGTCCAGCACCAGCGCGATATGTGTCAGCTATTTATATTCGTTATGTCCAGGGCCGACGTAAGATTACCAGCGTGTATGTATAGGTACGCACCGTTACTTATGGTGTACTCCTGCAAAACATAGGGATTAGGGAATCATTAGCCCTCGCACAGGTTTAGGGCACCTACGTGACCGTGTGTGTGGGGGGAGGGGTGTAGCACGATCCCTTGGCATTTCGCCCCTAATTGGGCTAATTGGGCTAACAAGTTATCTCAGGCTTCAATAAAAAACGAACATGTTGCTTGTGAAGAGAGGAAGCCACTGTTGTCCGACTTTAAGGTCCTGGGTCGTTAGGTGACTTCTGAGATCATGGCAATGACAGGCTGTCATCTGTCATCAAAATAGTAGAAGCGAAGAACTATAAATAAATCAGGCTAAAATCGTAAATGACCATATGATTATGCAGAAATGGATGCCAAATTCGAAACAAGCGTCGCAAAATATCCTAGAAACTACCCAAATCAAAAAAGGTCATTTGAGGTCGGTCAGTGACCTCGGTTGACCAGTGAAAGTGCATGACCCAAGTGAAGCATATGATAACGAAAATGATTGTAAAATTTGAAACCAGCGTCATAAAATGCTTTACAAACTGCCAGAAGCCAAGCAAGTTATCTCAAATTATCGGTCGTTGACCTCAGTTGACTTCTGAAAAGGTCAACCGAGGTTGACATCTCGGTGGTGTCCATTTCTTGCCACCTGCGTGCAAACCGCGGTCTTATCGCCCGCGTTAGTACGTCTCTCCTGACCAATAGATGACACTTACTAACATATTAGTTTCCTACTAGAGTAAAATACCACTAGATCAATTTAGTTATGAATGTATGTAGGCTGCCCCAAAGTATATCGGCAGTCCAACATGAGGATTGACAACATTTGAAATTGAACTGAAAAGGGTCGCCAAATTAATCCTCCGTCGAGTAGCATCCTGTTAGCCGTTCACATTGTTATGGCCACGGATTTGGCATAAACGCTAAAAACGCGGGCACAGTTCTGAACGGAGTGCAACGGACTTAATATAATGCTGCTTCGGTATCGCTTTATGAGCCAACAGAACATATTTGATACTCAAATACTTTTCGAATATCAAATGGAAATATGCGCAGGTCCCGACTCATAGACCAGTTTTCAGCGGATTAAAGGAATATAGCACCTTGGGAAAAGTATTAGAATTGATGGAGAAGAATGCCCCCTGATTACGGTCCTGGATTCATTTTTGCGAAAAAAAATCAGAAATTGTTGTTAATTTGAAAAATATAATATGTTTAATTCGACGTCACCACCAATCTGGCGCACCAAAGCGAGTTGTGTCGTTCACAAGGAGCACGAACGGCAAAAACTTTGCGCCCGCCAGGACAGCTCTGTGCCGGCACTGCACGATGGTTGCACCGGTAGGCGTGAAACGCGACTGCTGGGTCGACCGCGCTCGCTCGCGCAGGTAGACGTGGGCACGCATACGTGAACCACTAGTGTGCCGAAGCGCCTGACCGACCTCGGTGCGGTCGGGGGCGGACGAAGTAACTGAAATACGGGCGGACGGTGCAAAAAGCGAAGTGCGGTGGCAATCAACAGTTGAGTAACTACGTGATGAGTATGCGAATAACGTCACGGGATTTGTGACGTTGAAATATGACCACCACATGACAACGGTTTTTGCGTTGAAACTTCCAGCAAACTAGGTCGTTTGGAGGGAAAAAAATTGATGGGTTTCTCAGCACCACCGACAATCTGGGCTATCTCAGTTAAAAACTAATGTTAAAAGGTGAGCCTATATCCTAACACGTAACTAGGAGGAACAGTCGGATATAACTAAAAAACGCGGGCACAGCTTCAAAGATAGAACCGTGAAAACAGCACGGTTGGATTCAATTTTTTTTCTCTCTGATTCCAGAGAACATATTTGATAAGTTACATAGTAACGCTAATAACGCTGTGTACCAGCGGGAGCGTCAGAGTTACTCTGGGCAGAGCAGGTTGTTTAACGCGCTGCCACTGCCTCAGGACGGTGAGAGAAGGCAGCCGGACCAAGCTCTAAGTTGGAAAAGTAGCGCATGTGGGGAGGGGGAGAGTTGATAATTTTTATGTCGAGTTTTGTTGGCTTTGTTGTGAATGTTACTACATGTTACTCCTGAAAATGGATGAAAAAGCTTTATCAAAATGTAAAGTTACATAGTTGTTGTACAATCAGCTGAAATTGGACATAAACGGTCGAATTCCCTATGGCGGCGCCCGGGCGGCCGGTCGCCGGTCGCTAAAAACCCGTTTGACACACCATGATAATACAACGGTTTAAGATAGTTAAACAATGGTCTCTGTCTCGTACAATACTTTAGTGTATCATATGTCTCAGTATGTTCTTAGCATTAGCGCGAGCGTGTGGTAAAAGGTTTTCAGCTCTCAGAAAATCGATGTTAAGTCAATTAGTCAAAGCTTTCGGCCCGCCGGGCATTTATATTTTACCAAACTTTATTTACGCAGTTTTCAAAACGGAGGTAGACATATGATAAAATAAATACTACACTTAGGCCAATATAATTTCTTTAGGACCTTGTTCGTTGTAAGATTTTTCCGATTTTCTACCCCCGACCTTCGGTCTCGGGCGGAAAATCCAACAACGACCTTGGTCTTTAATAAATTATTTTATCGGCCCCGTGTGGTATTTATTAGTATAACACAAAATAACCCAGCGTCATATTAAAAGGAAAATAATCACTCTTTATTTTTGCTAGCAACAATTTCTCAGGCTTCCGTTATTGTATAACAATGGTTTAATTTAAATTTAATAATTACATACAATTATTTCCTCTTATTCAATGTATGTAAGTTCCTTATAGATTAAAAGCAAGTTACATATATTGTCTTTCGAAACTCATGAACAGTGTTTTCAGTTTTCCCATCACTATTTGAAGCGCGCCAATATCCAGGCACCTGGTGTTTCAAATTTGTTGCGGACGCTTGAACAATGTCCCTGAAACAAATCGCCGACACTTTAAAGAGGCCTGTCATGCTGGTTGCCAAGTTGATTTTCCGATTTAAGTTGCCAATGCTAAATTTATTCATGCTTGTCGATTCTGTTTATTTGTCGAGTTCCTTTGGGGAAAACGATTTTTTGCCAATGATGATATTAAACAATAGTGTTGTACACAGCCAGATACAAAGTAATCAAAGCTTGTTATGATAATAATTTATGAAACAATTTCAAAGACAGTACAAGTTGGCTTCCATAAACTCCACCCTAAGTTAAACTGCTGATTTGGTTTCCCTGTTTATTCAATGGCTATACAAATATATAGGATTTCCGGCCACATTATCAGGGGCGGCGCCACCAATTTTGAATGGGGGGGGGGGACAGGTCCAGGTACGTAGCCATATTTTCAGAGGGCACGTCAGTGGTAAAATATAATTTTGCTCCTCAGCAATCACAAGATTCAAGAATATTAAAAAAAGGAACACATATCGGAGAAACAAACATAGACGATGTCCAAATCAAATTGCAATGCAATAAGTGTATATTTTCACCTGATTTATGATTCCCCAAGTACCGATGAGAAACCCATGACCTTATTTTCTACATTACATTTTTTTTTTAGTGACCAGATACAAGCATATAAATGTCACCCCTTTATCTCAGATACAACACTTGTCTAGAAGAATGTCTCTTTAATTTACATTAATCAATTTCACATTCGATCTTATGAGACCTGACCTTAACCTGAACTTCACCTAATGGTGAAGTAAAATTGTGAAAGTGATTGCCATTATCGAATTATACTTGTAAAATAACCCATAAAACATGTGTCGCATGACTTTCGCATAACTCTTGCCAAGCCCAATAGTCACCTTTTTGGAAGTGGAAGGGCATAATTGGCAATATATATATATATATATATATATATATATATATATATATATATA
>VOPJ01013056.1:0-27461 GCA_014673585.1 Semibalanus balanoides | reverse complement strand
CATTGGTAGCTGGTTACAGCGGTCAGCGACAGACTCGCCACACAGGACAGTGGTAGCTGGTTACAACGGTCTGCGACAGACTCGCCACACAGGACATTGGTAGCTGGTTACAGCGGTCAGCGACAGACTCGCCACACAGGACATTGGTAGCTGGTTATAGCGGTCAGCGACAGACTCGCCACACAGGACATTGGTAGCTGGTTACAACGGTCAGCGACAGACTCGCCATCACAGGACATTGGTAGGCTGTTACAGCGGTCAGGACAGACTTCGCCACACAGGGACATTGGTAGATGGTTTACCAGCTTGTACACGACAAGGACTCGCCAACAGGAGCATTGGTAGCTGGTTACAGCGGTCAGCGACAGACTCGCCACACAGGACATTGGTAGCTGGTTACAACGGTCCGCCGGCGCGGTGAACAGACGGTCCTGAGGGGAGCACAGCACGGCCCACTGCTCCAGCACGGGTCCTTACTGACCTCTGCTGGTTGACCTGGTCCTGACTGACCTCTGCTGGCTGACCTGGTCCTGACTGACCTCTGCTGGCTGACCTGGTCCTGACTGGCTCGGTGACCTGGTCCGGGTAGTTATCCAGCATGTAGCTGCAGCGTAGTCCCAGCTGGGTGCGTTTCTCGGTGGGTACGTCGTAGTGGATGAGCGCGCGTGCATCGCGCACGGCCAGCTCGGCCACCACCGTGTCGCTCACCACCAGGATGTCGGGCGAGCCGCCACCAGACGACCACCAGCACCGCTCCAGCTCTGTACCGCACCAACACATTGCCACTTTACAAACAGACACAGTTGTAGGTAAATTGCACCGCGCCGTGGCACGAAATCCTTGATTCGTATTCCCTGGACAACTGCATTCTTACTGTTAAAAGGCCCAGGGTCCCTTCAGATCATCTAGGGGCACCACCGATCTTTTCGACGTTCTTCCAACCTGTGCAGGGACTTAACTGGGATGCTCAGGGGGCCCTCCGACCTGCCCTAAGACTCTCCGTGCTGGCTAGGGACCAATTCATGTTTAGGGGCCTTCTTACCCGCACAGGGACCCTTTTCCAGTGTGGCCAGATGGCACTCTGGTCTGTCCAGGGTCCCTCCAGCATTCTAAGGGGACCGTCCGACCGGGGCACTCTGGTCTGTCCAGGGTGCACTCTGGTCTGTCCAGGGGCCCTCCCTCCAGCATTCTAAGGGGACCGTCCGACTGGGGCACTCTGGTCTGTCCAGGGTCCCTCCATCATTCTAAGGGGACCGTCCGACCGGGGCACTCTGGTCTGTCCAGGGTCCCTCCAGCATTCTAAGGGGACCGTCCGACCGGGCAAGGGAGTGCACTGGCTGTTTTGTCGTCTTGCCGACATGATCAGAGGGCCCTCCGACCTGCCCTTGGGCCCCTCCGTGCTGACAAGGGGTCATTCGTTATGTTCGGGGACCCTTTTGACCCACCCAGGGGCTCTATCGGTCTGGTCAGGGGCAGCTCTGACCTGCACAGGGCACTTTGCACTTATATAGCGTTATTATACTTCAATACATACATACATACATACAAACATAAATACATACATACATACATACATACATACATACATACATATACATACATACATACATACATACACGATGAGCGAATGAACATCCTACCTAAATACCCTTCACCTTTTATCAGCGGGGCTTTACAGGTTCCCAGCTTACATGTAATAATAACATACATATCTCACTTGCACGTCAACAATATACATATGATAAAAGCACGCGGGATCACGATCGTTTATAGTCACCATAGTTCGTTTTACTATTTGGTTGTTCTTGATGTCGCGTCAGGTTGTTCGTTGTTACGCTATTCGATGGTTCTTTCCAATATATTATGCTGCTTCAAGTTGTTGTTTAATGCCGTTGGCGTGGTAAGTGGCGTGGTAAGTGGCGTGGTAAGTGGCGTGGTAAGTGGCGTGGTAAGTGGCGTAGTAAGTGGCGTAGTAAGTGGCGTGGTAAGTGGCGTGGTAAGTGGCGTGGTAAGTGGCGTGGTAAGTGGCGTAGTGATGTGGCGTTGTGATGCTGGCAGATTTCCAAGGAGCCCTCCAGCCTGCTTAGGGTCCTACGACCTGGCAAGGGACTGCGCTGGCTGCTTTGTCAAACTGACTCCATGGGCCCCTGGGCAGGCTCGAGAGGCCCATGAACAATGAGCATGCTCGAGGCCACTGGGCAGGATTTGGGGCCCCTGAGTGGGGTCCAATGACCCATTGAACATGCTCGAGACCCCTGGACAGGTTTTTGGGACCCTGTGAGGGCTCAATGGGCCCTTCGGCATGCTCGAGGGGCCCCCGTTATTTTTTGGGGGGCCCCCGGGTAGGTTCAATTGGCCTCTGGACATCCCTAAGAGGCCCCTGGGTTGGCTTCGAAAGCCCTTCAGTGTCTCCGAGGGCACCCTTTACATGCACCAGGGGCCACTCGCCTGGTTTGATGGCTCCTCTACGACTTCTTGACAGCCTTTTAGCTCATACAAATGGCATCTGGATCGATCTCGGTGGGCCCCCTGTGACCCCTGAGGGGAAAGGTGGCAATTGCCTCCCCCTGGCTGCGTCCCTGTTCAAAGACAACGTTCGCAGGTCTGCGAGTAGTTTATGGAAGTTGCTAACACAGCGGATAGCAGACAAGAGCCTGCTTTAATCAGGCTGACCCGCCATGCGTTCGACCGAGTCGTTACACTGGTGGTCTGCCTGGGGGGGGGGGGGGCTGACCTGTGAGATGATGCCTCCCGCTGATCCCCGTCGGCCAGCAGCACCGGTACGACTGGGAGCGCAGCAGACGGTCATGCCGCTGGGCGCTCCGGTCTGACACAGGTGAACACTCAACAGCCGCTGACGGTGCAGCGACTCCAGCAGACCTGTCACAACACAGAACATAGAACAGGTCTGAACAGGTGAACACCACCAGCCACTGCCGGTGCAAACCTGACTCCAGCAGACCTGTCACAACACAGAACATAGAACAGGTCTGAACAGGTGAACACCACCAGCCGCTGACGGTGCAGACCTGACTCCAGCAGACCTGTCACAACACAGAACATAGAACAGGTCTGAACAGGTGAACACCACCAGCCAACTGCCCGGTGCAAACCTGAAACTCCAGCAGACTGTCACAACACAGAACATAGAAACAAGGCCTCTGCAACAGGTGAAACCACCACCGCTCCCGCTGACCGGTGCAAACCTGACTCTCCAGCAGACCTGTCACCAATTTTATCTACTAAATGAGTATCATTAGGAGAACAGGTCTGAACAAGAGGGTGTTAATCAACCACCAGCCGCTTGACTAGAGGGTGGCATGAACATGACTCCAGCAGACCTGTCACAACACAGAACATAGAACAGGTCTGAACAGGTGAACACCACCAGCCGCTGCCGGTGCAAACCTGACTCCAGCAGACCTGTCACAACACGGAAAACCCCGCAAGCACACAAGCAAGCAAGCAAGCACGCACGCAACCAACCGCTTACACACACACACGCACACGAAGCATAGCTACGTCGACACAAATGCCATTTATTAAATCACTAGCTGGGGTGCCCGGCGTTGCCCGGGCAATTCATTACCTAATGTTGCCTGTTATGTCGGCAGGGGACAGAATGCAATCTAACTTTTTGTAACCTGTTTGGAACATAGAGGGCTTTGGCGAATATATTAACATCCAATGGTATAATCTTACGTACTTTAGTGTTACTGCCTCATTTTACGGACAGAGATGGAAAGTAGTACGTACACGCCGCAGTCATACATACACGGCTGAATTCGAGCCACTAACACACTTAAGAAGCAGACTTAACCAAGGTAGATTTGTATTGTACCCCTTTAACCGTAAACGGTCTAGACCGAGTTCTAAGTCTGTAGATTTAAAAAATTCTTTGATAATGAACTCCACTGAACTCTATTTTATAATCCCGAGATGCCGACTAGGCGCATTGGCCGGAATACTTGTACTAAATGACGGCATGGCCAGGGTGTGATATCTCACAAGAGTTCTAATTCGGCGGCCTGTGTTAAAGGATAGGCGGCGCGCCGCGCACCAGGCTCGACATTTTACAATATATTGAGCGAATTTAGTCGTAGAGCAATATGACTACACCACATGTTCCAAATTGAATGCAGAATGATTCTAGGACTTTTCCTTTTTTTTTTTTTGCACGAAAAAAATAATTTTCGCCTATATTATTCTTAAATCTCAATTTGGAACATTGGTTGGTGGTAGTCATATTGCTCTACGACTAGTAGTTCGCTCAATATATTGTAAAATGTCAGCCTGGTGCCCGCCCGCCTATCCTTTAACACAGGCCGCCGACTGCTCTTGTGATCACCAACATGGCCGCCGTCATTAGACAGCTCGGCCAATGGGGTCACAGCGGCATAGCTACCCTGTGGATAGACTTCAAAATAAATGTCACAAAAGCGCAGCATATACAGAAAATCAGGTTCGCTCGAGCACTAATGTGCCATAACACCACTTGAAAGCAGATTTAGCTAACGTTTCCAGATTTAACTAAGGTAGATATGCACCTGGGAGGAGAAGCCGATTTTTGTACAATATTTTGTAGATTGCTATTTTGTTGGAATATAATGACAATATTTATGCAATTTTTGGGGATCTAAAACCTTCCTGTCAGTATGCTGATCAGAAAGGTATGGTTTTGTATCCATAACCAAGGGTTTTCGATTCCATAACGGTCAAACGAAAATCCATTTGCCCTTTATTATGTAGATATCGAAACACCTAGCATGCAAATTACGTTGGAAGGAGTTGAACACTGCAATAACGTAACATTTTCAAAGCGACTTCAATAGGTGACCTGCATTTCCAGCTTGAGCGTTCTTACCGAGCAGTTTCTGGTCCTTTTCGGCGTCCTCCAGGACATGAGTGAAGACCCGAGGTCTGGCCCAGATCAGCTGTTCGACGTAGCACGAGGTAACCACCACCGGATCGGCAAGCTGACGAGTCAACGCCCGCAGACCTGTGTTGAGTCAGAGTCACACACCCGAGTCAGTCACACGTCCAACAGCTGACCTGTCAGAGTCACACACCCGAGTCAGTCACACGTCCAACAGCTGACCTGTCAGAGTCACACACCGAGTCAGTCACACGTCCAACAGCTGACCTGTCAAAGTCACAAACCGAGTCAGTCACACGTCCAACAGCTGACCTGTCAGAGTCACACGTCCAACAGCTGACCTGTCAGAATCACACACCGAGTCAGTCACACGTCCAACAGCTGACCTGTCAGTCACAAACCGAGTCAGTCACACGTCCAACAGCTGACCTGTCAGAATCACACACCGAGTCAGTCACACGTCCAACAGCTGACCTGTCAGAATCACACACCGAGTCAGTCACACGTCCAACAGCTGACCTGTCAAAGTCACAACACCGAGTCAGTCACACGTCCAAACAGCTGACCTGTCAAAGTCACACACTGAGTCAGTCACACGTCCAATCTGCTGACCTGTCATAAATCACAACGACCGAGTCATCACACGTCCAACAGCTGACCTGTCAGCACCCGCAGATCGATGCAGTGGCTTGAGCGAGTGAGATGGATGGCATCGAACACAACAAAGGGCTCCCCAAGCAGCCGGTCGCTCACACAGGTACCAATAGTGGGTCTGATCTGCAGTATTATCGTCCTCCCCGCCACCGCTCAGTTGGCAAGCCGTCAGTCCAGTGTGAGATAACTGACCGTCGGTCCAGTGTGGGATAACTGACCGTCGGTCCAGTGTGAGATAACGACCGTCGGTCCAGTGTGAGATAACTGACCGTCAAGTCCAGTGTGGGATAACCTGACGTCGGTCCAGTGTTGGGATAAACTGACGTCCTGTCTGAAGATAATCTGACCGTCGGTCCAGTGTGGATAACTGACCGTCGGTCCCAGTGTGACACAGATAACTGACCGTCGGTCCAGTGTGGATAACTGACCGTCGTCTGAGTAACTGACGTCAGTCCAGTGTGGGATAACTGACCGTGGTCCAGTGTGGGATAACTGACCGTCGGTCTGAGATAACTGACCGTCGGTCCAGTGTGGGATAACTGACCGTCGGTCCAGTGTAAGATAACTGACCGTCAGTCCCAGTGTGGATAACTGACCGTCGTCCAGTGTGGGATAACTGACCCGTCAGTCCCAGTGTGAGATAACTGACCGTCAGTCCAGTGTGGGTAACTGACCGTCAGTCCCAGTGTGAGACAACTGAACGTCAGTCCCAGTGTGGATAACTGACCCCGTCGGTCTGAGATAACTGACCGTCGGTCCAGTGTGGGATAAAACTGACGTTCAGTCCAGTGGTGGGATAACGGACGTCAGTCCAATGTGAAGATAACTGACCGTCGGTTCCAGTTGGAGATTAATGACCGTCGGTCCAGTGTTGAGATAAACTGACCCGTCGGGTCCAGTTGGGCTAACTGACCGTCAGTCCAGTGTGGGATAACTGACCGTCGTCCAAGTGTGGGATTAACTGACCGTCAAGTCCAGTGTGGGATAACTGACCGTCAGTCAGTGTGGGATAACTGACCGTCGGTCCAGTGTGGGATAACTGACCGTCAGTCCAGTGTGAGATAACTGACCGTCAGTCCAGTGTGGGATAACTGACCGTCAGTCCAGTGTGAGACAACTGACCGTCAGTCCAGTGTGGGATAACTGACCGTCGGTCTGAGATAACTGACCGTCGGTCCAGTGTGGGATAACTGACCGTCAGTCCAGTGTGGGATAACTGACCGTCAGTCCAATGTGAGATAACTGACCGTCGGTCCAGTGTGAGATAACTGACCGTCGGTCCAGTGTGGGATAAACTGACCGTCCGGTCCAGTGTGGGATAACTGACTCGTCAGTCCAGTGTGGATAACTGACCGTCGGTCCAGTGTTGGGAATAACTGACCGTCGGGTCCAGTGTGGATAACTGACCGTCGGTCCCAGTGTGGGATAACTGACCGTAGTCCAGTGTGAGATAACTGACCGTCGGTCAGTGTGGGGAGTAACTGGTACGTCGTCCAGTGTGAATAACTGACCGTCGGTCGTTGTGAGATAACTGACCGTCGGTCCAGTGGGGATTAATGACCGCGTCGGTCCAGTGTGGGAAACTGACGTCGGTCTGAGATAACTGAACGTCGTCAGTGTGAGATAACTGACGCGTCGGTTGAGATAACTGACCGTCGTCCAGTGGTGAGAAACTGACCGTCGGTCCCATGTGGGATAACTGACGGTCGGTCCAGTGTGGGATCAACTGACGTCAAGTCCCGTGTGAGAATAACTGACCGTCGGTCCAGTGGTGGGATAACTGACCTCAGTCCAGTGTGGGATAACTGACCGTCGTCCAGTGTGGGATACTGACCGTCGGTCCAGTGGGGATAACTGACCGTCGGTCCAGTGTGGGACAACTGACCGGCAGTCCAGTGGTGGGATACTGAAACCTGCGGTCCAGTGTGGGGACAACTGAAACCGTCAGTCCAGTGTGGGATAACTTGACCGTCAGTCCAGTGTGCGGCGGCCACGATAACCTGCTGAGGCAGGGCGGCTGCCTCCTCCGGACGGGCTCGCCACAGCGAGAACACCGCCATCACCAGCTGCTCCACCTGCACAAACAACACACGTGGTCAGGGAAACACATCAAACCTTCCACCACTTCACATACATTTCCTGCCTGCCGAGTACATTTGATGCTGCAGCGCTGCTTATCCCTCTGAAGGCGTGAATAGGACAGTCATCAGTACAGGTGGCGATCATTCCCTAGTTTGGGTCATACATCAGATTACAATACGGCAGTACCAGGGAGTAACAGGCCGACCGAGTGCAGAGGGCGAGCCGGGGCACTGTAACTGAACGTCTGACTGTGCATTGAACAGTGCCCCCACCCCAGCCACCGCTCTGCTACAGTAGCCGCCACCGCTCTGCTGCAGTAGCCGCCACCGCTCTGCTACAGTAGCCGCCACCGCTCTGCNGGCCCAATCCCTTCACTTGTTACGATCGCCTGACCTTCCTAACTCACATTCGAAACATCGTGCTATCTTATGCGACGTGTCCAAAATTTTTAATCGAAATTAGTTCCCCAGAGGACGCTCTTTCCCTCCAGGCTGATTTTAGACCCCTTAGTTTGTTGGTCCAAACTTGGCGTATGAAGCTCAATCCAGCTAAGTGCAAGAAGGTATGATTCCTTTTACACTGCGTCATCTCCTCTCAATCTGGTTTCGTACATGTTTGGCTGGCCAGCCGCCTTGAGCGATGTGTGCGTATGCGTGATCTTGGTGTTCATGTTAGACGCCAAACTCACATTCGCTGGATCATGTAACGCCACCATCTCTTAAAGCCAACCGAATGCTAGGATGCTTCTTTCCTCATTAGGGAGCGATTGCAGATGTCGCTAGTACATACCGAACGCGATTTGACCATTGTTTTGGGGGGGGGCCAAAAAAAGGGGGGGGCCCCCCCCTTTTTTTTTGGTGGGCCCCGCCTACCAAGGCACCACATGCGGATCAATTATGGAATACGGTACTGTAATCTGGTCCGGTCTGCGGATTACCCACACGCGCCGGCTGGAGCGCCTACTCACCGTTCCTGATGTGGCTGGGATCCAAAACACAGCCCAACGTTGTCCGCCACTCGACTACGAGCAACTTGCTTTAGACTATTCAGCTCGTACTCTGTCAAGTCGCGTTTTATTCAGTCAGCATCTCACGTATCTATCGTTCAGTGTTTTAAGTGGCCGCTGGACTGCCACCGAACTTGTGGGAATGTTTCCATTATCGGCTCCCAGGCCGACGGCACGCGGCCGCCCCGAGCTCTTTCAACATTCCACGTGGAAGTGGAGAGTGGGACTCGGTGAAGAGGGGCTTCTTAGTTCGCCTGCCAAACTATTTTTTTAACTCCCTGTCTCGCAGCAACCCTCAGTCTGATATATTCCTACCATCGTGACTCTTAGGTCAGATATCTCGGTGTTCGCTGACGATCGTGGCACCTTACTAAGTTAGAGGTGGCTGGCTGCGACTTTTAACCCTGCGTCAGTCACTGGCTCTCATGTATTTTATAGCATCTATTTTTATTTTTAGGGTTTTTCCTGTATTTTAGGGATTATGCCTGTACTTTTTAGGGTTCAAAACCTGCCTGTACTTTTAGCTTTTTTGACATGTACTTTTAGGGTTTTTGCTGTACTTTTAGGGATTTTGCTTTGTACCTTTGTTTGGTTTTCGCACTTTTAGGTTTTGCATTACTTTTAGGGTTGCTGGTTATGTTGCCTGAACGTTTAGGTTTTTTTGCCTGCATCAGTGTCATACTTTTACATTTACTTTATCAGCGATTGTGGCGTCTCATTCTGTGTCTGACTGTGCGATGTGTGTAATATTAATTTGACTTCAGCCGTAACTGGGGCCCCGGGCCTTGTGGTTGTTCCACTCCTATACAACAATACACAATCAGCTAGCTATGACAAGTTAGCATTGTGAAAAGTGGGCTGTGAGCACCGCCTCCACAGCCAACGCTTGTTTCGCCAGATCTCTTTGGGCGACATCTCAGTGTAACAAGCACCACCAGGATCTAGCTGAGTTCTCGCCGGTGCGCTTCTGTTCCGAAGAAATCCGATGCGCGTCAACACGGCAGCAGCATCAAAGGACCTTTGTGACAGGCGCCGATATTTAAAATTACAATTTTACGGGCTATTTTGAACGTGGAACCTTTTTCTAATGGTTTATTAACTTTCTGCATCTCCTTTTAATGGAATTACACAATGCTGAGAGTAGATGGGCGGACCGTTCAGATCACTTAGATTACACTAATAGGACATTTATTTCTATGATTTTTCTTACCTTTTCTTCGCAATATAGTATTATACCTACTATTTCATGTGAAGGCTCTGAAGTCCAATCTAAATGCGACCGCACAATTCTTGTCAACTGACAGAATGCAGAATCAGGATCCCTACGTTCCGGACACTCTGCGTACTAATGTTTTCCTATTTTCAATTAAACTCCAATGTGATGACAGCATATACACAGGCTGCAAGTAGCGGGGTGAAGTAGTAACCGTGATGATCTGAATGTATTTATAAACCTACCCCAAAAAATCACGACCCCCTTCCTGACTGCCTCACCTACGTGTGACCCCTGGCACCGCCACTGGTTAGCAGGCAGAGTCTGTCGGTTCGCAGAGTGTAGACTCCAACGTTAGCAGGCAGAGTCTGTCCGTTCGCAGAGTGTAGACTCCAACGTTGTCCGTTCGCAGAGTGTAGACTCCAACGTTAGCAGGCAGAGTCTGTCCGTTCGCCTTGGAAACCAGAGAGGGCCGGACGGCGGCCGGCGCCGCACGCTGGCCAGTCATAAGGCAGCACCATTTGCATAGGTGTGCTATTTCGGGCTGTCCCCGGCGCGGGTGTAGGTCCACTGAACTGGCCATGGGAGGTTCGGTGAGACTGGACCCTCATTCATTCTTCACTTTGGTGTCGGCTCCCAGCTGACCAGCTGACCTCTGCCTTCATTTCCTCCGGCGGTAGAGCTGCAATAACGCACCTCATCTGCGGTATTACGGGAAACATTTGCGTCTCGCTCATTCTTCAGCGCATCGTAGAACACAGACACGGGGTCCGTCTATTGCTATGGGTAGGTACCACAGAACAGTGGCGGATCCAGAAAGTCTTCAAGGAGGGGGCCATCAATTGCAGTGGTGCCCCTACCTATACCCAAATCTGAAAACTCGTCGGATGTGGTCCACTATGTTTTGAGGGTGCCCCTATTTCAGAATTTTGTAATTTGAAAAATGTTGAGGTCACCTCAGGTAGACAGAGCCAACTCCACCCCTTCAGCCGGCCAGAGTGCCCCCTCAGGCGGCCAGAGTGCCCTCTCAGGCGGCCAGAGTGCCCTCTCAGGCGGCCAGAGTGCCCCTTCAGGCGGCCAGAGTGCCCCTCAGGCGGCCAAAGTGCCCCCTGAAGTTCGAAGCCCAAAGGGGGGATGACCCCCTGGTCCCCTCCTCTGGATCCGCCACTGCCGCAGAGCAAAACAGAGTATAAAACTGTTTAAAACATATTGCAGCAGTGTCATTATATGCTGGAGTCCCATGCAAATATTATGATTGGGTGCTAATAGTAATCCATAAAAATAATTTGGAAATTACAAAGATGAGCAACGGGATATTTATGTATATGCTATCCTTATGACACCGGGCTTCAGTATTTGTATTTGTATTTGACAGTTAAAACACTCTCCAATGTTACAAAGGCTATTCCGAGCATCGCGTCATGATTAGTAAGTAAAGACATGTTAAAATGACACTCAGCACATTGCACACAATCAGATCAGAGAAAATAAAAGCAAGATACATCCCCTATTCAACACACAGCATAGCACGCAACACAAACAACAGCATCCACGCTAACCTATTACACACAAAGCATACATAATCTGTTCATCGTGGATTACTATTCGAATAAATAAAAATGCTCACATCTTCTTACTAATAAGGTCATTGCACAGCCCGTCTGAAATGCTCTAAGTTGGAGAACACGGCAGCCTGTTGTACTGCTGCACAACACTAAAAAGTAGGCGCCGCTTCCCGGCCTCGGTTCTCACGCGCGGGAGCGCCAGATCAGCGTTGCGTCATGATTAGTAAGTTTGATCTTGACTTCCTTGGTTTAATCAAAGCATGATGGCTGACGGCTTTTATTGTTGGTAAATGTCCTAAAACCTACCGTGTTTCATTACAGGAGTCCTGTGATTCGATTGACACAAGGCTGCTGCACCAGAAGGCAAGGTTCAATTTCCACGAGTGGTGGTGAATCCTCTGCATAAAATGTGTTTTTTCCACATTTACTTACCTTAAAACGTGGTGAGCGTTGCTTATAGCATATAACGGTAGCAGTTTCGTTGTCTTAAAACCTCAATAACAAACACATAACCTTCGACAGTCACTGCGCTACCTGTCCATCGACGTTCAAAGTCCCGATTACAGGTACCAATGGACGTCACTGCAGGACCGCATAACAGGTACACAATGACGTACTACGTCCGCATAAGGTACACATGCGTCATAAAGTGCGCAAAACAGGTTAACAATGACGTCACTACGTCCGCAACAGTACCACAATACGTCACTACAGTTCCGCATACAGGGTACACAATGGACGTCACTACAGTCGCATAACGTACACATGAGTACTACAGTCCGCATAACAGGTTACACAATGACTGACCATAAGTCCGCATAACAGGTACCACAATGACGACACTGCAGACCGAATAACAGGTACACAATGACACCTACGTCCGCATAACAGATACACAATGAGTCATACAGTCCGCTAAAACAGCACGACACATGACTCGCGCTACGTTCGCCTTAACAGGATACATAGCCACTACGTCGGCATAAACAGGTTCACATGGGAGTCAACTACGTCCGCATAACAGTCACACAATGACGTCGCTACAGTCCGCATAACAGGTACACAATGACGACACTACAGTCCACATAACAGGTACACAATGACGTCACTACAGTCCGCATAACAGGCACACAATGACGTCACTACATACCGCATAACAGGCACACAATGACGTCACTACAGTCCGCATAACAGGTACACAATGACGTCACTACAGTCCGCATAACAGGCACACAACGACGACACTGTAGACCGCATAACAGGTACACAATGACGTCACTACAGTCCGCATAACAGGTACACAATGACGACACTGCAAACCGCATAACAGGTACACAATGACGTCACTACAGTCCGCATAACAGGCACACAATGACGTCACTACAGTCCGCACAACAGGCACACAATGACGACACTGCAGACCGCATAACAGGTATACAATAACGACACTACAGACCGCATAACAGGCACACAATGGCGACACTACAGATCGCAAAACATGTACACAATGACGACACTGCAGACAGTATTACAGGAACCTACAGATTAACGACACCACACACCGCATAACGGGTATGCATCAAAATGGGTAGATAGATATTATCGGCACGTCGACGACACTAAGGTTCACCATAACATGCAGGTACACACCCTGTCCGACATCTAGCACTCACAACGCGGATAGCAAATACCCAAAGCACATATAGTATATACCTTTTGCACTACAATCGTGTAGAACAAACGAAATCACCGGCATTCCCACAAACGGGCGCAAATACCTATAGCGTTACCATCCCGGCTCTGCGTGCGTCAGTATACCTATACGTTACCAATCACGGGCTCCTGGTAGAGTCAAACTTCAGTTTATATTACCATAGTGTTACCAATCCCGGGTCTGGCGTGCAGTTCAGTATGCTATAGCGTTACAAATCCCGGGTTGCAAAGTGCGTTCAGTTATACCTATAGCAGTTCCAACTCCCCGGCTCTCCATGCAGTTCGATCATTAGCGTTACCACCCCGGGCTCTGCGTGCAGTTCAGTATACCTATAGCGTTACCAATCCCCGGGCTCTGCGTAGAGTTCAAGACTTCAGTATACCTATAGTGTTACCAATCCCCGGGCTCTGCGTGCAGTTCAGTATACCTATAGCGTTACCAATCCCCGGGCTCTGCGTGCAGTTCAGTATACCTATAGCGTTACCAATCCCCGGGCTCTGCATGCAGTTCAGTATACCTATAGCGTTACCAATCCCCGGGCTCTGCGTGCAGTTCAGTATACCTATAGCGTTACCAATCCCCGGGCTACTGAGTGCAGTTCAGTTACTGATTAGCGGTTACCAATCCCCGGCCTCTCGCGTGCGTTTTCGTTACTATAGCGTTACGATCGGGCTTGCGGCAGTTTCAGGTATAACTATAGCGTTCCAATCCCCGGGCTCTGCGTGCAGTTTCGTTTAACTATAGTGTTACCAATCCCGGGCTCTGCTGACAGTTTCATATGCCTATAGCGTTACCAATCCCGGCTCTGCGTGCAGTCAGTTAATTCCTAATAGCTCCATCCCTGGGCTCTGCGGGCAGTTCGTATACTATAGCGTTACAATCCCCGGGCTCTGCGTGCAGTTCAGTATACCTATAGCGTTACCGATCCCCGGGCTCTGCGTGCAGTTCAGTATACCTATAGCGTTACCGATCCCCGGGCTCTGCGTGCAGTTCAGCGCCACGACGCGCCGGCCGCCGTGTTTGCCTGCCACCGTCCAGAAGCGGTCCATTATGTTATTGGTCGGCGTGGTGGACAGGGACACCCGTGCACACAAAGGACGCCGGTGGTACAGATATAGGAGACCGGGCGGTCAGTCGAATGGGATGGGGCTCCCGGAGGAGACGGACGGCGGACGGCCAGAGGCTCGCTGCCGCGCCGGCCTGCAGCTGGGCACCTGCGGCTCAATCTTACCAAGAGCCCAGTCTTACCAAATACTGTGAATGGACAAGTGTGACGGTCAAGTACGGGATGCCGTGTTTACACCCCCGTACGCTGCATTCACGGCAATGTCACAGCGCCGACAGTCAGTGAGCAGTAGCAGCAGTTGACGGCTCTGATTGGTTCACCGTCTGCTGCTGTTGACGGGCTGAACATTCGGCTTGTGCTAGCCATTAGATGACGTTGCGTAGCTGATATTGAAGCAGGCGAAATTAATCCCATACTCCAATTCCCTTTCTTGAATTTTGTCCCACTTTAAGTGCTCTTCAGCTTCATACGTCGACTTTCATCTGAGCATCAGCCTAATCTAAAAATAATTGCCACGTACAATATCCAGAGTTCTTCCTAGTATGTGACATAATAATGCATTGCTGATGTATTCGCCGCTAGATGCCGTTGCGTAGATGATCCAATTATCGCGCTATTTTTTTCGTTTTTTTTTTGCTGTCTCATTTTGTATCGCTTCTATCATATGCAGGGGTTGCACCACCGGGGGGGGACGCAGGGGACACGTCCCCCTCTATCCTCAGATAGCGTGGTACGATACCCCTTATCCTAGCAACCTTTCGCTGTTCCTGGGAGTCTACAAAATTACACTATCACAACGTTGTGTAGTTGTGCTGCAACCTTGTCACAACGTAGCGACAACGTCAAATTGTTCGCTGGGATGTGACCCCGCCTCCAAAAAAGTTTGCGGTCCTACCAAAATCAGAGTTTTTGGTTGTTCGGCTTCGTACTTTCAGGATTTCATGAGAGCATTACTACATACAGTTCTTATATCTCGGATTTTTCATATCGATGACCTAAGGTCAGGCCATTTTCTTGAACTCTCCATTTAAAGTAAAAGGGGAAATATTCAAATGCTTTCTTTTCTGAGGATACGCATGATATCAACCCAATACCTTCTGTATCATATTAGTATAGGCCATTCTTCAAGACCAATATGCATTCTTTGTTCTGGGCAACCGAGGTCATCCGAGGTCCCCAACACCTTTTTGTCAATAACTCTCGATGAAATTAAGATAGAGAATTGAAAACAGCACCAATGTGTTTCTCGTCAAGACGTGTCTCCCAATATGCAACATGACCTTATCAGGTCACCACTTGACCTTGACCTGAGGTCACATTTTTAGGTTGAGCCAACCTGGTAATCATATTCATGATTCAAAGCACGTTGACGATAAAAACACGATGGTGTCACAACTATTTCCGTATCTCACTTAAAGGGAATAGTTCACCTTTAACATAGGATTTCAAGTTGAGATAGCCAAATTGTGGCGCATGCTCGAAAATGGCTTGTGACGCTTTCACATTTTCCAATAAACCTCTTAATTATGTAATATTCAGTCCTAAAAGCGGGACCGGGTTATACCGGTATACTTCAATGCGATGGGCTGATTTGGGCTGACGTTGACGTTATGATTCATGGACGCACAGATACGTAAGACCTGGGGAAAGTGTTAATGCTGGACAAACCCATACTGTTTTCAGTACTCTTCTTTTTTATTGCAGAATGAACTTTGGTAGGTAAATGCTATGCATTTGATTTTGAATGTTAATTTCCTTATTAAAACATTTTATAAACAACGTTCTGTAGCGTATGCGTAGCGTTCAGCGCTGGCCTGAATGTTACAGGCTCGCGTACAAATTGTTGATCTGTCCCCACTCACCGAACCCCACCTGGTACCAGTACGCGTGTGCCGCTGTTTGATTGGCCGCCCGCGGCGCAGCCGCCCGCTGAGTGATAGGAGCCCGACCGGCCTGAGAACGGTTACGGCCAGTGAGTGTAGACCGTGCAATGACCTTTGTGACAATAATCCAGACTACGTCCAGGCACGGACAGTGAGCGACGTGCGGACACTACACTTTCATAGTGAAATCTAATAGTGACGAATACCTACTTAAAGCAAGTACGATGATGGTTTCAAAGCGTTGTATTTTCCGGCATATTCAACAAGTACTTGGGCAAGTACCACCATGTATACGACACGATCCCGCACTAAATCGATGACGTTGCGTGCTTCTAGCCAAGCTGATTATCGCATTACTTTGAGGGATAAAATATGAATTATAACAAATAATTGACATTTTATTTGCTTTTTCCGCGTTAAATTATAGTTTCTTTTGATTACTCAGTTATTTGATACTTATTTCGCTCTCTTCATCATTTCTGTTTTTTTTTTTAAGTGAACTGTTCCCTTTAAGTAAACATTTATTCGTGAAAACAGTTTGCAAAAAGATAACCTTTTTTACTTTTGATGACCTCTGTAGCCCAGACTTTTGACTGAGTTGGGAATGATTCAGGGAGTTTTGGCATTTGCAAATTCCAATGCCATCGATTGTTTTGCTTTCTGTTTGTGTAGCTACATGTTTCCGAATATTGGGGGTATTGGGAGGCTTAATCCTAATTCTGGAAATCTGCCATTTTGTGAACCTCTGTACCCTATAATTTGACCTTATAAGTTGTTCGCAAATAGTCTCCAATTCGCTTTCGACGAGCTCTCGAATGTTGTTTTCTGGATTTATGTCTAGGTTTCCTTAGAGCCGATATTAGAAGGGGCGGTCCCGTCGAAACGCCCCCCCCCCGGCCCGAGGAAGGTGGCGCCGAGCACCGGCCCGGAGCGGGTTAAAGTCGGTAGGAATGCGTCGGAGAGACAGCAGCGGGTTTCCTGTTTACTTCCGCGACAGTCCGCTGTTAATTGCTTTGTTTTTTTTCGGTGGGATGTCATTCAACGAGCCAGGCTGGGTACGAGCCAAACTTGGCAGGAATGGATCGGACTGACTCTGGTCTTTCCACCGTTTCTCCGCTAAATGCCAAGTGATTTGTGTTTTTCGACATGTCATCCCCTGAGGTGGAGAAAGTCACCGACGTGTTTTCGAGTTTTCCACGAGTTCTGAAAATGTGGCCAAAGTTTAGTCATCTTGACATTCCAATGCGACAGTTTCCAGGCTGGAGTTGTTGGCGGAACGAACATTTGTCTTGTCCAATCTTTTGTCCGCCGTGTTCAGCCAAAACAGCGTTGGTCTCGCACTCCCTTGTGACTTGTGTTCAGGTTCAGGCGGCCAATGTTGATGTTTGTACAGAAGATACAAGCCTGGCCGCAGGGGAGGCCATTAACTTATTCATTTGCTGGACCAATAGATGGTGACAGTGTTCCTATACTTCCTTCAACAACAGCCTCTTTTTCCTTCCTCGCCGAAGCAGGGAGACGAGTCAAATAACTGTGGCAAAGGTTCGGCCTTTTCAGCTCGAGCGGACATTATAAAGTAATCTTATCTTATTGCATGGAAAGAAGTGAGCAAAACAGTCCCCATCCCACCTCCACGACAGAGTCGCGCAGCAGGACGGGCTCAACTTCACTTATCCCGTATTAGTTGCAAAATCGTTTGATACCATATCTCGCGGCGCTCTCCAAACGCATTTGGCCGTGTGCGCCCGGCTGGTAATCCTGTTATAGTTTGTTTGTGCCGGCTGGCGGGCGAGGCTGTGCGGTGTTCGGACCATGTTTGCGCTGCTGGCGGCGACACGCGCCTCCCGGCTCGGCGTTTACGGCCCTGGGGGCGGCTGTGACGACGTCCCGTGCTCTCCGTTGCCAGTGCGGCCACTCCAGGACAGCAGAGCACTTACCCACCACGCGAGCTCGCAGAGCTCGCAGCGACAGCGCGTGTTTGCAGAGCTGCGCTTCTCGGTACCACCGAGAGCAGAGCGAAGAGGAGGCTGTGGTAGGGAAGGAAGGATACAGTAGTGTGGGCTGTAGGGGGAGGGAAGGGTATAGCAGTGTGGGCTGTGGGGTAGGGAAGGGTAGAGTAGTGTGGGCTGTAGAGGGATAAAAAGGGTAGAGTAGTGTGTGCTGTAGAGGAAGAAAAATGGTAGAGTAGTGTGGGCTGTGGGGTAGGGAACTGGGAACGGTAGAGCAGTGTGGGCTGTGGGGTAGGGAAGAGGTAGAGAAGTGTGGCTTGCATGGGAAGACCAGAACAGTGTGGGCCTGTAGGGGAGGAAGGGTAGAGAAAAGTGTGGGTGCAGGGGGAAGGATAGAAACAGTGTGGGCTGTGGGGAAGAAAGGGTATAGCAGTGTGGGCTGTTGGGTAAAGATAGAACAGTGTGGGCTGTAGGGTAAAAAGGGAAGGCATGTGGGCTGTGGCGGTAGTTGGTAAGGGTAAGAGCAGTGTGGGCTGTAGGGGAGGGAAGGGTAGAGAAGTGTGGGCTGTAGGGGAAGGATAGAACAGTGTGGGCTGTAGGGGGCGAAGGTAGAGTAAAGGGTGGCTGTAGGGGAAGGATAGAACAGTGGGGGCTGTGGGAAGGAAAGGGTATATGTCATTGTGTGTTTGGCCTGTTGGGTAGGGAAGGATAGAACAGGTGGGGCTTAGTGGGTAAAAAGGGTAGAGCAGTGTGGGCTGTTGGGGTAGGAAGGGTAGTAGCAGTGTGGGCTGTGGGGTAGGAAGCGGGTAGAGCATTGTGGGCTTTGTGGAGTAAAAAAGGGTAGAGTAGTGTGGGCGTGTTGGGGGAAGGATATAACAGTGTGGGCTGTAGGGCGATGGAAGGGTAGAGTAGGGTGGGCTGTAGGGGGATGGAAAGGGAAGAGTAGGATGGGCTGTAGGGGAGGATAAAACAGTGTGGGCGTAGGGGGGAGGATGGGTAGAGCAGTGTGGGCTGGTTGGGTAGGGAGAGAGTAGTGTGGTGCTGTAGAGAGATAAAAAGGGTAGAGTAGTGGTTGATGTAGAGGAATACAAATGGTAGAGTAGTGTGGGCTTGTGGGGTAGGGAACTGGGAAGGTAGAGCGTGTGGGCTGTGGGTAGGGAAGGGTAGAGTAGTGTGGGCTGTTAGGGGAAAAGGATAGAACAGTGTGGGCTGTGGGGTGAAGGGTAGAGCAGTGTGGGCCTGTGTGGTAGCGGAATGGTAGAGGCCAGTGTGGCCTGTGGGGGTAGGGAAGGGTAGAGCAAGTGTGGGCTGTGGTTTAGGGAAGCGGTAGAGTTATGTGGGCTTGTAGGGAGGATAGACCAGTGTGGGTGTAAGGGTGAGGGAAGGGTAGAGTAGGGTGGGCTGTAGGGGGAAGGATAGAACAGTGTGGGCTGTGGGGAAGGAAAGGGTATAGCAGTGTGGGCTGTTGGGTAGGGAAGGATAGAACAGTGTGGGCTGTAGGGTAAAAAAGGGTAGAGCAGTGTGGGCTGTGGGGTAGGGAAGGGTAGAGCAGTGTGGGCTGTGGGGTAGGGAAGGGTAGAGCATTGTGGTCTGTGGGGTAAAAAAGGGTAGAGTAGTGTGGGCTGTAGGGGGAGAGAGAGTATACAGTGTGGCTTAGGAAGAAGGGAAGGGTATAGTAGGGGCTGTAGGGGAAGGATAGAACAGTGTGGGTGTAGGGGGAGAGACTTTGGAGAGCTCAGGGTGTGGCTGTAGGTAAGGATTAAAGATTTAGATCGCTGGGTCTGATAGGCAGACTGTAAGGCCTTCATTAGGAGCAGTGTAGTGGGGTGAACTGTCGTCATGCGAACCCGGTTGATGGTTGTTTGAAGTCGGACGGGAGTAAATAGGAATCACGTCGTAGCATCGCTCTGACGGAGAGCGCAGGAGGAGGGAGTCTCCGAAAATAAGACAGTTGGTCGGCCCCCCCGTATTGGGCGCAGCGTAAAAGGATAAGCGAGTGGGTGGTGGCATGGTCACGGAGGCGATAGGTAGAGCAGCTGTGGGCATGTAGGGGAGGGAAGTGATAACGTAGACACTGGGCGTATGGAGGGATGGGAAGGAGTAGCATGTGGGCTGTTACGGGGAGTAGGCGACATGTTATACTAGCTTCTGCTACTCACCGCGTTGCCTTGCCTTCACACGGTTTACGTGACTTGAAAGGTCCCCCGGTGGCCGCCCGTCCTTGCCCAACCATCCTTTACGTCCTACTTGACGTGGGCATTAGGGGTAATATGAACAGTGGGGGGTTATGCCTGTTAGAGGAGCGAGGGATTATGAACAACGTGTGGGCGCTGGTAGGGGGGGAGCGGAGATGGTACCGAGCCAGTCGTGGCTTGAATAGTGGGATGAAGGTTTAGAAAGACAGTAGTTGTTGATTGTAGGGGGCAAGATATAAGCGTGGCTGTAGGGTGAGGAACAGATAGAACTGCGGGGCGTAGGGGAGGAACGGTGGTAGAGCCAGTGTGAGGCTGTTAGTGGGGAAGTATAGTAAACACTGTGGGCTGCTAAGAGGTGGGCAGGAAGCGGTAAAGAGAAAGTTGTGGTGCTAGCTATGAGAGGACTACGGATATAAATGAACAATGTGGTGACTGTAAGGAGCGACGTAATGAAGCCACGTGTGTGGCACATGATAGGAGCGAGACGGTTATGAACTGTGTCGGATGTAGGGAGGACAGGGTTCAGAGAACGTTGTGTGGCTGTAGTGGGTATAGAAGAAACGCTTCGCGGCCGTAGGTTGGGAGTGTTGACAACGGGTATTGCATGCTGCTGGGCTGAGTACGCGGCGAAATGGATTGAATACATGTGTGGTCTGCAAGGGGATGGAAGGGGAGAAGTCGACCGCTGGCTAGGGGGATAGGAGGAGAATCATGGGGGCTGTAGGGGGTAGCGCGAAATGGTTATGAAAGCATGTGGGGTCTGTATGATGGACTCATTGAGAGCGACTGTCAAACGGTTATTGATTGATGTTTTCGAAATTCGATTCAATCACGATCTCGACTATTCGTGACAATATGCAGGATAATTCACGATCTTGATTCAATGGATTAGCTACTAGAGATTGAGATAATGATTCTCCACAATTCACAAATCTATACATCAATATTATGATTGAGTCACGTCACGGGCTACAAGAACATGCACGAACACCAGACCAGCGCGTAATCATAGAGATAGAACAGCCATTAATCAATGTTTGACCACCGGAGCAACGAGTAAGCCATTTCTACAATACACCACTACGTCACACGGTCCCTCATGATTAAACACAATGTTACTGGTAAAGCCACTCACCCGTGGAGTAGATGCCTGCCGACATCCTCCTAGCCTGGAACAGAGACCACTCGATGATACTACATGACTGTTACATTAGTCTCGAGAGCGGGCATCTGTTTACATACTGAGTATGATGTCATCACTTAGCCATTGAATCGAGTCATCTCTAGCCTTGACTAGGCTTCATCTAGCTTGACCTAGCTATGCACTAATGACGCCTCATTTTTACAATAAACTTTTTTTAACCTGATCACCTAGATAGTACCGTACTTACAGATGTCATTTTTGTTTTTATAGACAAGAACTGACATAACCATCACTGCACATTGTTCTCTATGCAAGGATTATGATCAGCTCTGACCAGCTCCATTGACGCCGCTTATGGAGATTCTGATTTTGAACCTTGTAGGGAGAGGATAATAAACATGGGTCTAATATTGCGATTATCTGATTTTTATCGTGTATATAACATTTACCGGACGCCCCTATTCCGAGTGACCTGCCAACCGGTATTCCCTGAACCTCGGGTGTCCAGAGAACACCCCATTTGGAGGGGTGCAATTTGATATCTATCGCGGGCGCTTGAGGGTGCGCCAAATTCAATAACATCAGTACGGCCTCAAGCACACACGCCACCAACAAATCTTTATGAAAACGAGTGCAGTGATCATAAGACAGTTCACGTCAGCTCCATCAGGGTACTCTTTGAGTCCGTTTAAACCAGCGTACCTTAACAGCGGACTCCGACACGCCCCCGCATCCAGAGCGTTTTCATAAGTAGTTAGACACGAAGAGAAAGATACGACAGTCGACGCAGCGCGCACGCACAAACACTTTCTGTACAATAACTGTAGCCGTATGATTACGCATAGCTACCTGGACATTCACCTTTTGAGAAAATTCAATGTACCGTGTCGAGGGTGTCACGTCTCGCTCAGGTGGCCTCACACCATGTCTAGGTCACACGTGACCTCTATACCACTACAAAAACCACTGCCGTGGTCGCGGAGTCGTGCCATGAAGAGTACATGTGTTTTTTAATGGGAGCGCATATGTATACTTTCAGAGTGTACATGAGGAGGCGAGTAGGGTACATAACTACAAAAAAGTATATTTTAGTATTTGAGCGTGCACCTATGTCAGTGCTAAGTCAAATATCCTTTGCCGATCTCCGCCCATTTTATACGAGCTCAATTGAGAAATATGTAATCACAATTGCTTTATGCTATACGATCGATTATCAATACCATTTCTCTTCTGGGAATGATTGTTATACAAAATCGCACTATTCTCTATTAGATGATTCCAAAGTGCAAGTTTGTTTGCCTTCAGGGAACATAATTGGAGGAGATCATGACTACAAGGTCTCATACGAAAAGTCACCAACACACCTTTTTTCTGGTGCCAAGACTCTGAGCCATAATAGAAGGATTGTGAGAGATTTTAGGCTGCAAGCTTCACCGATGTGGTTTGTCTACGTCCAAGACACATCTTCTGCTGATATAATGCAATCATGCAACTCCTAACTTTGGTCAACAGCTTTGATCCTTGTGACCTTCCACGGGTACATTTTCATCACAGATCTCGAAGCCCAATACATGATCTATAGGTACATCATGGTGTACACATATTCAATATAGAGCAAGTGCCTTCGAGAGTATACAAATCAGCGAAATGGCGAAAGCAAAGGTATGTCCGTTTAATACATGACTATCTGGTTAGCTCACGATAGAGATTATTATTTCATCGTATACCATACTGAGTCTTATAGTGACCATCAGCTCGTCGTTTAGACCTGTAACACTGACTACACTATAGGATGCCTTACACATGGAAGCCTTGAGGTTAGAGCTGTGTTGAAGATATACAGCTCGAAGTCGCAAATTCATTGGCTAGGAATTCGACTTGAACGTCTTGGTTTCACTAGTATAGCATAGCGCCAGAGTATCATATAGGGGTGTTCTGGAGCGTATGTCCTATAAACTGATAAGTGACCTGCGGAGCTGAGCCTCTGCGAGCCTGAGTTTTTGACGCTAGAGCCGGAACACAGAATAGCTCTGAGATAAGATTCTTGCACAGAATCTACGTCGTTGGAAATATAGTGGTCGATTCGAGCGAGTGCCTTTTGTTTTGGTCCTTACTATGCCGATTGGAGAAGCCACGAATACACGTCGGGGGGTTGTTTCAATGAGCATCCCCCAGTCTCGGGCAGAGCAGAGAAATTGTCAGGAGTGCCGCTCACCGTCGCTGGCGACAAGGTAGGAGTATCTGCTCTGACAACTTTCGTTGACCCTCGAAGACGAGAGGTCGCGGCACGACGTCGTTGTATCCTCTCTAGTAGTTTCCGAGGACCGTTGCGAGGCAAAACTTCACTTATGTACTGTAATTCAGGAGTTGTTATTAGCAGCCGTTCTGGAAGAGCTTTTTAATAGTGAACATGAAATTAGTGCTTTAATATAGTGAGCTAAATTGATGAAGATATTTGGACAATTAAACTATATGGATATGAAAGTTATTCCGATAGCACTCGGTTATCCGAGTGGACCTGATCATTGGAAACTCTACTTAAAATATTACGGGTGTCATCCATCGGAGTTTAGCTGAGTACATCATCTCGGAGAGCGTTTCGCATAGCCGCTCTCGCTGTGCTCGATGCAGTTGATTTGAGGTTGTCGATAGATTACGAGGGGGGTAGAAACTTACAGTCACCCTAAGCGCCGACATCGTCGAGCGTCTGATTCATTGAGGAGCCCTCACCTGATACAACGGCGAGTGATTGAATAGGAAAACTAATAGCTCAGAGACAGACACCAGTAGATAGAAATTGTAAAATGCTCGTTCTGTGCATTTCAGCGACTAATTGATACCAATGAAAATCCGTCCGACCCCTCGCTAGGCGATCAGAATGAGGTAAAGATATGTGTTATTGCTTAAATCATGTAGGTGATATCGCCGCCCGGCCGCTACTGGAGATACCCTGTTCGTGTTCGGCCTTTCGAAGAAAATTACTATTCGTAAGCCTTGAACTCACATCAGCACGAGATCGCGTACACTCGCCTCAGAGTGCTCGACTCGCAGAGGTTAACAAGATGAGAGTATCGTTCTCTCAGAAAAACACGCGTTTAAAACATATGAAGTCCACAACAGAAATCTCCCCCACGACGCACGCCCACCCACCCCACAGTCTCTACACAACAGTTATGATTCTGCGACGCAAGGCTTAGCCTTTAGCGCCGAGAAGCACCGACCCGTATTAGAGCGACGCCCGACACACGCAAGACAGACGCAAAGTTTCCCGAGGCTGTAACTTAGAAAACTATTCGAATGACGAAGCCGAAAATTTGACAGTGAATCTACTGCCCATTCCGCAAGACGAAGATCTTTCACAATTTATCCTCAGATATATATATTCATAATTAGCTGTTACAAACGAGACGTCTGATCAAGACTGTCATGACGCTGGAATCTGCTCTAAGAACTTGGCCATATAACAGTAGCTTCAGGCTATGTATGCAAATAAATTAGGTTCTACGGAGTTTGAAATGTAGTGGTTTTCATTTTATTGTGAAGTGTCTACTTGCGTCTGAATATAGTGTGGGTACGGCTGTCAGCTGTGTGGCATGAAACTTCGGGGGGAAGTTCATGACATTTACTAGATGCTGATATTGATATCGGAAGGTCTAGATTTAGATCGGGGACCAACTTCAACTGATCAATCTCACACCCTTACCATACAAATATTATATATACAAATATTATATATACAAAAATATTATATATATATTATATATATATATAAAACATCAATATGAATCATCATCATACGATAAATCAAAGCACGGTATTCACGTAACCACCAAGGTCAAATATGTCCCCCCTCAGAGAGGATCCAGAAAGCACTCAGCACCCGCCAGCAATTGGCATATTTGATTTCGGATGTCAGTCGGATGACCTATTGTGCCGATCTAGGGCCCTAGGGACAGTTGACCATTAGGCCGGGAAGAGAGCGCCGTTACCGAGTGGCCTGCCATGTCTCGGCCGCTGGCGGGCCGGCGCGACGGCGTCAGTGTTCCATTCTGATGACCCACCCAAGAGCTGGACAATAGGACTGTCCGGACAACGGACCAGCACTCGTTTATTATCTATAATATATGACCACGAGCAAACAATGCACGAACGGACATTCATATTTTCATGCGCATTAAACGATTTATCCACGAGAAGCATAATTAGCTCAAGTATTTTGGATTAAATGCAACGTAGTGGAGTTAATCCGTTTAGTTACAGTTGCCTAAAATAACTCAAAGTCGAGCGAAGTTGGATTGTATGAGATTTAAGTAAAAATAATTAAAACAAAACCAGTCAAATTTGAATCGCAGATATCTAACAAATGCAGTTAGTTACCCAATACAAATTAAACAAATTATTTATTTGAGTTATTAGTCAAGCTAAAATAAGTTTAAATCAAACGAATAGCAAATATAGAAATAAACCAATCCATTTAAATTGAACAAATGTATGTACTATTGGTTTTGACAATATATCATTGCCCCAAAAATGAGCTTCAGACACCATAAGTCTATGACTCTTGACTGTCGGTGTCAAACGAGCAGAAGTTTCCTGCCTGACCAGGGTCACATAGGGACCATCAACCAAAACTACATAGATTGGCGGCGACTGGCGATAGCGAAAAACAAAATAAGCAATGGCAGACGTTTGGCATCCCCCAGTCTTCTCGCATTGTTTATTTCACCCCTGTTTCGTCTCTTAGCTAAGAATTAAGCAGCTTGCACCTCTGAATTGCCGCGAGTATTGGATGATCCTGGTATTACAGCGTGGCGCCCAGAGGAATAACACAACACGTTCATGAACCCGCGCTTGACCGGGGTCTTATCCGAACGCCATTGACCGGGGGGCAAATAGTGCCCCCCTCGTTATTTCCGGAACAAATGATCGTAGCGAGACGCGCAAGGCGGCGTTCGAAAGCTTGCATTGAGACGCATCTCAAGCATGCTAAAAAATTGAATTGAGGTCGCATATCAGGTCAAGCTCGGTTCAAAGGTCAAAATCGAGACATTTAGAGTTGATGGACCATACTTCCCATCCAGAGCCTTTGATTGCAACCATAATCATCCAAAGTGCTTCAAAAGGTATGGTTCATATTCTGCATGAGCAAAAAGGAGATTTTTGCAAAGGTCAAGGTCAAGATCAGGTCACAAAAGGTCACTATCCGAAGCAGATTTTCGAAAGTCATGCAACACATGTTTTATGGACTGCTTTGTTACGAGCGAGCGCGAAGCGCGAGCGAGTCCTCATTGTATACCGGATTTTTATCATATATAAGCGGACGACCCGGCCCGGCCAGACCGCGACGCTGGTCAGAAGCTTATATCTTTTGAATCCCGCATCCAATGACAAGCGGTTTTCGCCATCTGGATAGCCCCATGGCAATGTCATTAGATTTTGACATGTTTTTTATCACGTGAGGGGTCCAGCATGCGCGTGACACGTGCTGCGTCAGGGGTGTCAGAAAATATTATCCTGCTATAGCTGAGAAACGGCTCGACCAATTAAGCTGAAGTTTGGTGTGTGGTTTGAGACCACACCATTGACAGAGTTGCATAGGTCAAACTCTGGGTCACGTTCCACGTGCGCACGTGCATCTCTGTTCCGTTAACGAAATTACCTACAAAACATCGTTGCAATACCGGACCTATATCTCGGCAACCAAAAGTCGCAATGATAAGTGTCAAACACAGATGTGTAGAAAAACGATCTGCCAAGCGTATGCATTATGTGTTGATCAGCGGCGCGTGACACGTGCAAAGTTACTGGCTATACAAGCGCAAATTCATGGTTTATGACGTCTTCACAATTTAAATCAGTTCTCAGCACCTATGCGACGTGAAGAGATAAAACAAACACCAAAGTGTAGACCAATGTACCGTCTCGAAAATGCATGCAGAAATATAGGTTTAAATACAGTATTTCTCTGTCAAAATCTGCCAGAAATATTTAAATTGCCGAATTTATAATATTTCCTTCATTACACCGCCGTAGCGTCAAAACCAAAGGGTGCTAAACGATAAAAATGATCCAGCTGTAAAGCGCTATCAAATCCATCTAATACCCACCCAAAAT